>BSBK01000603.1:220000-507500 GCA_027943335.1 Chamaecyparis obtusa
CCATGTTTAAGATATGCATGTGTATATATATATGTGTGTGTGTATATGTATATATACATATATACATGTATATATACATATATACATATATATGTATATATATATGTATATATACATATATATCTATATATGTATATATACATATATATGTATATATACATATATATGTATATATACATATATATGTATATATGTATATATACATATATATGTATATATACATATATACATATATATATATGTCTATATACATATATATGTATATATATACATATATATATATATATGTATATATATATATGTGTGTGTGTATGTATATGTATATATAAATATATATATGTGTATATACATATATATATATGTGTATATACATATATACATATATATATATATGTATATATGTATATACACATATATATATATATGTATATACACATATATATGTATATATACATATATATGTATATATGTATATATACATATATATATGTATATACATATATATATATATATGTGTGTGTGTTTGTGTGTATATGTATATATACATGTATATATATATATATATATATATATATATATATATATATATATATATATATATATATATATATGTACATATACATGTGTGTGTGTGTGTGTGTATATATGTGCGTGTGTGTGTGTGTGTATACATATACATATGTATATATGTGTGTGTGTGTGTGTGTGTGTATACACACACAAATATAAATGTATACACACACACCCATGTTTAAGATATGCATGTATGTGTGTTATTTAATATTATTTTATGTTGCTCACTGTACTTAATATACATGCATACATACATACATAACTACATGCATGCATGCATGCATAGGTGTGTGTGTGTGTCTACACACACACACTCATATATATAGACATATATATTTGTATTGTTTAATTCAATGTTGCACTCATTCTTTCTTCATGAGTTACTCTAATTTTTTGATATCGAATGGTTATATTTTTGGTTGAATTATTTATTGTGGGAACTCTTTCCATAGGTGGAAAGAGTAACTACCTCTTGCCACCTTAGAAAGAGGAGAGTTATGCTTTCCACCACCAAGCAAAAGGCTTGGTGGTCAAAAATGGGGATTCATTCTTGCTTCTTGTTTTGGAGAGAGCATAGCTCCTTCACGAGGGAAAGTATATTTCTTGTCTTTGCTTGTCAGTGGTTTCCACTATGGACATGGCTTGGTTTGTGAGAGTTTGTGAAGCTCAATCTCTTCATCATTTAATTTTTTAGCAGGCATGTGAATGTTTTTATTTTCTGATGGAAGTTTGTTTTCTTTATAATGATCGAATGATTTCACTATTTTCTTTATAATGATTGAATGATTTCACTATTTTCTTATGCGATCAAGCTCTCTAAAAAGAAAGGTGCATGTCTACAATTATAATGCTTATATTTTATGGCATGGAGTTATAATTATGTCTACAAACTACATATTGATCATTGGATTTTCTATCTACATCTGAGTTGTACAACATGCATTGTAATCTTATGCTCTACATCGAGATTTGATTAGGGAGCATCATAGTTTCATTCTATTTTTTAATTTACAACATGATAAGACTAGTCGTATTATGGCATCTCACTTAGTGTTGAGTTCTTATTAGCTACATTATGGCATCTCATTCAATATTGATAGTCTTATCAACTACATTATGGCATTTTAAGTAGCATCATAACAATTCATTTAAGTATTAAGAAAATATATCTCTACTACATGTCATCATGCAAATGTTTCTTAAATAATGGCATTTATGTCAATATATCTATTATTTGAAATAGGGTTTTTATATGCAACTTTATTAGATTTTTTGGATCATTTAAATTATTATGTGAGTTTAACTCTTTAAGAATAATGGATTTGATTAGGGAAATGAAACCTATGAAAAATTATATTAGGACAGATTATTAGGATTAAAATAAAATGCATACGGTTCTAGCTATGGTCTGCTTGTTGGGTTCGCTAGATACTTTTGTATTATTCCTCTGGGTCAAATCTAATTATTATGAGGACTTGCAACTCTAATTTAGGTTTAACCTTTAGAAATATTATCCATGTTGATCTAAGACCAATCCTAGATGGGTAGAATATTTTATTCCTAGAGACTTACCAAGATAAAAGTTTATGCCATTTGGATTGTATTATTTAATGAAACAGACCAGGAGGTCCACAAGAAAATATTGGTGGTAGCATTAACTACATATAATATGTGCTTGTACTTAGAAAACCTTGTCCAAGGTGGTACTATGCTATGAGTAGTATATGTCTATCACTACGACCAATAGTGCAATGTCAAGGCAGGAAGGTCACCTAGTAGGCAAGGATGTCTTTAGGTTAAGTTGCCATGATGGTTGTGGGTTCTACATCATGTTTCAAATTACAAGAAAATGGATACCATACTCATGTATTCATGGGAAGGGCTACATCCTTTGGAAGTTGTATGAGTGATAGTTGGTCATGATTGAAAGATCCATGGTTGGGTGAAAAAAAACCTGATGACACTCTTTTGCCCTTGATGATTCAACCTTCTGGAAAGGATCAAGTGATATGATCAGCATGAGAAGGTTTTTTTATATTTAATTAACTGTTAAATTTTTATTTATTTTCATGTAATGTATATTAAATTAGTTAGTTAATTTTCAATATCATGTGAATTAGTTAGTAACTACAAATGGAAGTTAACTGTCACCTTTTTGTGCTCTTGTGAAATCAAAAGTAGTTATAAATCATATTTTTCCATAATAGTGTATAATAATATTTATTTTATTATGTTCATAGAGTTTTAGATGTTACATATGGCATCAAAGCTACTAGGTTTAAATTTGGACCTTAGAGCTCACCAAATTTCTACCTCGACAACTAAAATTGATTTGTCAAATTTCCACCTGGAGTGGAACTAGAAAATTTTATGGACAAAGATCCATGAACCAGGACTCATTCATTTATGGATGATTGATAATCATGCAAACAAAACCTTCTTGATAAATCATGTCTTGTGATGAGATAGTGACAAAAGTTACCCATTGATTTAGGGATGAGAGGATCAAGTAGTCTTTAATCTATAAATAAATGAATACTAGTATAAGTGGATTAACTTCCAAACTCCTATCCCAATTGAGAAAGTCTCAAAGGAATGAATGGGACCAAGGTTAAGAGACCATTGGTCCATCAAGAAATAATCTATAAATTACTGGGACAAGAGGAGCCCCAACATTCATAATGATAGTGAATCTTGGGAAGAGATCAATTATTAGTTCAAGTGATTTAGAAACCTATTAAACATAATGTCGATTATATGTTATCAAGAAAACCCTTGAGCCAAACCTACTCAAAATTTAAACCTTTGAATAACTATATTAAGGTTGGAATAAGATTAAGAATGAGGATGAGATCATTACACTCGTAGTGATTATAGAGAAGAGGAATCAAATACCCTCACTTGAACTATATAAAGAAACTAAATGGTTGTTAAAGGAGCTATTGGAACAAAAGGAACTTATCTTATAAGGGTACTAGGTATCAGGAGATGTTGTAGGTTCTTGTGAAAACTTATCAAGGAATGTTAAACTATGAGAACATACAATAGTCCATATGGAATCCACCTAGAAGGAGGAACGAGAAGGCCTAGTTAGGTCCAAAATTAACTAATATTACTAAGAAATAGTTGATCAATAAGTTCTGAGAGAAAATTCTAGTGACTAACATATGTGTCACGTCAAGTGGAAAATGATGGCTTAAGAAAAAGAGTAGAGAATTGGAGAGAGGTGCAATCTTCCCAATCTTCATGGAGAATGGAAAAATAAGACTCTATAAATGAGAGAATGTATAATCAAAAGATTAAATGAGAATTCAAGGTAAGACAAATTCTGCAATGCAACCTAGAGAAGCAACAGGAAAGGGTGGTAGAACCTGTAGTTAATAATAGAATACTCAGTAATTCAAAAGGGTAACTACCTTGACAATATTATGTTTGTTAGAAATTTAAGGTGCTAAGAGGGGGGGTGAATCAGAACCTTATAAAACTTTTAACCTTCAATAATTGTTTTATCCCCTTTATCTTTGCATGCATAAAACTTAACACACTATTTGTTGAATGTAAATAAAGTAAAGTAAACTCATTCATCCATCACACATAAATACTTTTGACACATGATTTTGGTTACAAAAAAACCCTTGGTTAGAGGGGAAAACTGTGGTGGGGATGACACCCATAATACTTCACTACTATAGCATAAAGGTTGCTCAGTTAGAACATACAAATATCACTTCTAGTGATTTACCCTGTTAGGCATAATAAAAATAAGACTTGTTAAAGTCTACCCATTTAAAGGATTTTGCAACACTCATTAAGTGTGTACTCTGTTAAGAGATTTATAATAAAAATCTTGCTAAAGCCTATCCAATATGTGGGATTTGAGAATACAAAAACAATGATGTATTCTAGTAATAACTGATCTGTAATAATACATCTACTTGTATGCTAAATCAGATCCTTTTTTATCTTTACAGTATCATTACCTTTCTCTGAATGATTACACCAAGATCATTAACTTCCTCTACTCGGTAGCCTTAACTTCTTTGTTTATGTTTTGTGTTCTCTGCTTCACTATCTTCTCTCTCCCTCTCTGTGTTGTTTTATCTATTCATCCTTATGTAGTAAATATGTAGCTTCCTAATTACTTGACCTAATTAGGGTTTTGATCCTTCTAGAAATCTCGGTCAAATAGATCAATGATCCATATTCATTTCTTCTTTCCAAGAAATATCTGCATTATTTTCATTGGTTCAATCTATGCCTTGGGATCATTTACAATCATGTTTCATTCCCAATAAATCTTACCTAACTATTTCCTCGATCTTCATAAACCATTTTCTTGCTTGATAGAATCTGATCAAGCTTTTATATTCATCCTATATCACTTGGTAGTCTTTCCTGATTTGCTCGGTTGTCATATTGTTCCTTCTCGTTAAATGCCTTCTCGGCTAATTATAGTTGTTTTGTGTCCATTCACTTCGATATACACTAATAGGTGTATGCATTGCTTTGTGCTCCGTGCTACTATTTCTTTTTTTTACCGATTGTCTTGCTCTTCACTGATTGACTTCTTCCTCATACTAATCTGATATTTTCTTTATTAATGACAAAGCTAAATGAATTTTTGGAGTACCATTTTCCCCCTTTGGCATTAGTGACAAAAACGTTCATAACTTAGTCAAAATTTGATATATGATAACTTAGTGATAACTCCCCCTCAACATATCTCTTGTTTCAAAATTTTCCTTATCTCTCCCATATATATAGATAGTGAACGTTATGATGAAGGGTGCTCCCCTTAATACCACAAACACATAACAGAAATAGAGAAACAACAACAATATGCAAGAACAGAAAATTGGCTTCTTATTATCTCCACAAATGTGGAATTAAAAACTTTCAGAATTACAATATGCAAAGCCACATGGGCATTCCCTTACAATATTTTTTAGGACAAAGCCTCGAATCAATACCCAGATCTACTACCCAGAACTGCCCTAGACAACACTATGGGCCTTCTTTATATAGGCATTTTCCACCGCCTGAGAAGATTCCAAAAATTTAGCCCTTAGGGCTGACCAAACTTAGAATTATTTTATTTTTCAATTTATTACATCAGAGTCGGCTCAAAATAACTTTTGAAACCTAAACATAAATTTTGAAGGAAAATTATTTTCTGCCATTTCAGGTGATCTGACTTTCGGAGACCATAAGTCATCACTAGTTGACCTGATTTACTATTATAACCCCATTTCAAGAAGGCCACGAAGCACTCTACAGGCTTGACTTGCACAAGTGCTTGTCACCCAAATTTTTGACCTCATCCGGGGCCTCTAAAGCCTTCAAAACTGAGTTCAAAGTTTCTGTACCTTGCTGCCAATACCAAAAATCTTCAATATCTTCAAAACTAGACCTAATCTAGCCATGAAACTTTACTGGTAGGCTGATATGACTGAGATGAACCTCCACATGTAAAATCAGAACATTCCAAGATCGTATGACCAACTTACTAAAAATAGCAAGTTTCCATAAATAGCAGCTTTGCACAAGATAGCCCTTATTGAATACAAAAATAGAAATATTTTTGGGTGATGCAAGATTTCTCTTACACCCAAGATGCTCCTGCATCACGTTAATTATCTACTATCCCATGTCTTTATATTCTACTATCCCCCTTTTTTGACAATAATGCCAAAAATAAAATTGTAATGTACAAAGAATACTCACGATTTATCAAACAGTCCTGTGTAAGTAGATTTAGCACTATCATATGTAGTTTTCCATGTTTCCTGTAGTGTTTCAAGTGCTGAAAATTGAGCTTGCAATTGTGATAAAATATCTTCCATATGATCCATAACTGACATCTCAGGTGTGGCAACTAGCTCCTTTGCTTTCTTTACATTTACTTGAATAACCTCCAAATGAGGAATGATTTGTGCTTGTAGTTCAAGTACTTCCGCTCTAATTTTCTCCTCTTCCTTCTTTAAATCTTGTTGTAGGCTCATAAAATCTTTAACCTTTGAGTAATGTTCTTGGAATGTTTGAGGCTCATCAGTCAACTTATTTGCACTGTCCTTTAGATCTTCATCTAGCTTCTTCAACTTTTCTAGAACATGTTGGGTAAAATGATAAATATTGCAAAGTTGTTGGAATAATTGTATTATTACCTTGATTGTGTCCTCCAACTCGGTAGAAATGATAGAACGTGCAAATTTTTGTTTGGAAATATTTTGCATTAGTTTTTCAATTAACTTTTTTTGATCTCTCTACTCGACTATCTTCGACATTATCTCCTCTACATCAATATCAAATTCATATACTTGACTAACAAGTGAGACTAACTGATCAATTATAGATGCATTCACATTAATTGGACTCCCAGGTGCTATCTGTAATAAGATGTATTTTACATCTGATAGTACTTGTTGTTGTTTCCTCTCTTGTTTCAGCTTATCTTGTGTTGCTTTCCTCTTTAGCAATTCACCATACTTCATCATTTCATCAAGATTCATTTTTGTGAGATCACAGATGGGAATCACTATTTCTTCATCAAGTGATATCTTCTCCTTTTTTACTTTTCTTCTTCTTCTTAGTATGAGAACTAATTACACTTCCACTAGGTAAAATATTTGGAGGCAAAGGGGCATCACTGTGTTGCTTGGTAGGTTCTTCAAATTTTTATTCCTCACCTTCCTTTTCAATTTCTTTTTCTTTTTCCTGTGCATATTTTTTCATGCTTGTAGAAGAAATATTTGTTATCTCTGTAGTAGTAGGTTATTTAGCTTGCTCGGTGGTTGTGTATTCATCACCCTTATCCATTTCATTTTTCTTCTCAGTTTCCTTAACCTTTTCCCCTACATCTTTAGGTACATTTGTATCAATAGTATCATTTGGTTCAATTGTTATGTCAATAGGTGTAGGAGCTGGATATTCATGCACTTGGTCCAAAATTATTGCATCCTTCATTAATAGTGCAATAGAAGGCTCGATAATTGATACATCTTCAAAGTGTTTTTCGGTAGTGTCCATGACATCTTGATCCTTATTAACAGTTCCATCTAGATCCTTTTCAATGATGTCTTCAATTATAACATCTTCATTTGTAGTACTAACCATACAAGGAATATCATCAATTACTTTATTTATAGTATCCAAGGGATCATCTGCCAGATTCTCAACTTGTGCATCGGTAGGTAGCTTGGTAGCTGAGATTTCTACTTTTTAAGGTTCATTAATTTTGAATATTCTCTTCCATTCTTTGTTGGTTTCTTCTCTTCCATTATTTTTTAGTTTCTTCTTCCACCTCTTTTGATTTGCCTATCAGGATGCTCAATGATCTCTTCTTAACCATGAATCTCTTCTTGTGAGTTATTAGGGCTTCATCAATTTATTGTACTGATAGTGTCGGTATTGTTACAACCAGTGATCTCTCCCTTAGCTTCATTTCACTGTCAAGTACATATTTCCATCTCGCACTTATTCTGTCATATAGATCCTCAAGTAATTTCCCTACAAATTCCATAGGTACAATTCCAAATGTGTACATAGCATCAATAGATGCTTCTTCAATCTTTAACTTTTCCTCATCATTTAACTTGTAAAATTTTATTATATGCATAGAACCAAAGTGTTCATTTTTTCTTAGAGCTTCAGCATGCTCATCAATTTTTTTGGGTACAAAATTCTTGACAACTCTGAATTGATCTTCATTATCTGATTATGTTCTTTCACTATCATCATTCTTTTGTTTCTTCATTATTTTGGATGCAACTCATTTTGTGTATTTCCTCTTCTGATATGTCTTAGTTTTAGGTTGATTTCCTCAGGTACAACAACTTTACTTCTACCTCACTTTGTAGGCAGTGTGGGGATTGATGTTTCTTTATTCCTTGGCCTAGTAGCCTTTGGACTAGAATTTTCCTCTGTTATATTCTTCTTACCTCTCTTCAGTTTAGACTTCTCTACTTTTGTTTCTACTTCCTCAAATTCTTCTCCCTTGGTTTGTTCATCAACTGATTCATCCTTATCTTCACTGAATTTCTCTTCTAATGTGTTTAACATTTTTGTTGACTTATTTTGAATTTTAGGACCTAGGATTTTAAGTCTTATCCTCTTTTTTGCTTCTTCAAATGTTCTGAATCTTTTAATAGTCATGTCTACTGGTTGTTTCAACAATGTTTCGATGGCTAGAGTAGCTCGATCAATATCTATCTCATAACCCATCAGTTTTACCATGATGTCCTTGGTTCTGCATCTATGATTAGACATGATTTTGTGTCAACTAGAAAACAAATTGAGTCTTTATAATTATCAACTAGCTATGCGGGAATCCTAAACCTTTAATGCAGTCTGGTCTTAAATTGCTCAAAATATTCACTCATTACCTTATCAAAATTATCACCTAGACCATTGATACAATCATTAATTTAATAAGTAACAGGCCTATATGTATTCCAATTTACATCACCAACTGTAGGAAAGAATTTTTGCAAGTAGAAAAAGATACATACCAATAATGATCCATACTTCAAAGTGTTTGTCTTGGCAACTCGAATAGTATTCATGTTGTATTCTAGTTGCTTCAAAATTATCTTGGCTAGGTCAACTTTGAAACCTTTCTTCATAATTTTATATGCCAAATCAATGGCTCCACACAGTACATTGTTCAGTCTGCTCGATTGATAAATTATGTATGCAATGACACATGTAGCAAACCTTTTCTCGGCATCATTTATTGTAGAAACTTGAAGACCTCAACCGTCCCACATCGTGTGAGATAACTGAGAGGGGGGTGAATTAGTTAAGTCTATTTATCTTATAGTCCCAAATACTCCTAGATGTATATAACAAAACTTTCAAATCAAATAATCAACTCAGTAAAATATCAACTATGCCTTTCTCTTCATATATCGATTACCAGTAAATTAAATACTGTGTTTACCGATCTAACCAGTTATAGTAGTGTGTAAAGTAAAATAACAATTAGACACATCTATACACATATAAGACATTAATTTTTATGGTGGAAACCTTGTTAGGCGAAAAACCACCTGGGACCCGTAACCCAAAATAATTCACTCTTCTGAAGTGAGCTAAATTAGGAGCCAACCTTGTTAAAGGTAACAAAATACATTGTGAGGTGTGACCTTGTTAGAGGATTTATCACTAACAATTCTCCCTTGACCAATCATTCACTATGGAGTCAACAAGAAAATAATCAACATTCATTGAATGTCATAGTGAAATATAAAGACTGTTAAGTCCCACTCGGTTAAGCAATTTATTTGTAATAATGGCTAAACTGATACAATAATTATCTGATTCAAATACAACTTTGATTTATAGATTTTTAGATCTACTCTAAGCTCAAAAATACCTTTGATCAATAATCAATTCAATATCTTCATTTCCTCCAACTATGTTCTACTCCGTAATTGCTTTCTTTGACGCTTGGTGTTGTTTGCAAATTTTCTCAGTTTTGTCTTCAACTAGTTTGATCAATGTTGCATGAAAACAACCCTTTCACGTGAATTCTCCTATAGCAGACTCAATAATGAATCTCATGTCTCTTATATAGACATCATAAACCATTTTTGTTCCATCCATATATTTTGCCTCTTAATCTTCACTGTAGATTTTGTTGCTTTAACCTTCCTCAGCAATTGTGTTAATAACACGTTTCATTCTCCTTCATCTGATCATCCTTGAATTTTGTCAGCCATTTGATTATCATAACAAACATTATCATTTACCTTAGAATCATAAACAATTTTTCAATGCATCATCTTTACTCACCTATCACAAACTCCATTTATTTCTTTCACTCAGCCAATACCAGAATATGTTGGTGATAACTAGTGCGGTTAACACTATACTCGGTATACACTACACTTTCTCGGTGTATACTAAATTCTTCATTTACTAACCACATAAACTTGTTCAATCCTTATCTTCAATACATAATAGAATCATGTAATACAATCCAGTCATTAATATAATGCCATAGACTCATCAATAAGTTACCCAATGTATACCATATCCATATCTTTCTCATCCATCTCATCTTTATGTGGCTATCTCATTCCTTTACCATTTTTCCTTCTTAAGATGTTTGTAACAATTATGATAAGTACAGTCAAAACAAGTTGACATCAATGAAAATATATTAACTAATTTAATGTCTTATATACACTTTTAGTAGCTCGGTAAACATCAATCATTGTCTTTCAATTATCCATCTAATATTTAATCAGTTGTAGTTTATCAATCTCTCCCTTTGGCATTGATGGCAACACAATATGAAATATGCCATAGAATACCAAACATTTTCTCTACAACTCTGTAAGAAAATTTTGTAACTCAGTAAGCTCTCCCTAGCTTGTCCATTTAATATGTTTAATCACTACACAACATTAATACTCCATGCAATCTCTCCTTGCAAATTTGATCTTCTCTCCCTGTGTGTGTATTCTCTTCTCCAGATAAATATTCTTCTCTCCCTTATAATATTTCATTGAATCTTTTCTCCCTTTGACAACAATTCCAAAAATAATAAACAAGTCTTCAATAGCCAAGATATATTATCTCTTTTGTTCAGTTTAAATCAAGTACCTTCATGTACCGATATGCAGTTTCAATTTGTCTTTCATCTTTCAACTTTCACAACCTTGGGAAACCTAAAGTGTGAACATCATGCATCAACATCATTTGATATTCTGGTAAAGTATGGGTTGATGCAACCTCCTGATCACCTTAGTGATCGATAGACAGGGGATGGACCCCTAGTCTAGTCCTCAAGTACTCAAATGTATCCTTAGGTATGGGCTTAGTGAATATATCAGCAAGTTGCTCTTGTGATTTCACATACTCTAGTTTTACTTGATTTTCTTCTACTTTTTCCCTCAAGTGGTGATACTTTATAGATATATGCTTTGTCTTTGCATGCATCACCAGATTCTTAGAAATGTTTATTGCACTAGTGTTATCACAATATATTATTACTGGGTCAGTGATCTCTTCATTCATGCCTTCCAAAAGTTATTTTATCCATGCAATGTTCTAACAATTAGCAGCAACACCAACATATTATGCTTTTGCAATGGACTGATAAATGCATCCTCGTTTCTTAGTTATCCAAGTAACTAATCTTTCTCCCAAAAAGAATGCTCCACTAGTAGTGCTCTTTCTATCATTAATGTTTCCAACCCAATCTACATCTATGTAAACTTTCAGTTTGAAATTGTCTTCTTTCTTGTACCACAAGCCATAGTTTCAGTGTTCTTCAAGTATCTCAAAATTCTTTTTAAAAAGTCATATGTGATTCTTTAGGATTAGCAAAAAATCTAGCTACAATTCCAACTATGTGTGCAATATCTGGTCTATTATGTACAACAATCAAATATCAGATGGATAATTGAAAGATAGTTATTGATGATCATCGAGCTATTAAAAGTGTAAGTAAGACATTAAATAAGTTAATGTATTGTCATTGATGTCAACTAGTTTTGACTGTACTTAGCATAATGGTTACAAACATCTTAAGAAGGAAAAATGGTAAAGGAATTATGAGATATCTACATAAAGATGAGATGAATGAGAAAGATATGGATATGGTATACATTGGGTAACTTATTGATGAGTCTATGGCATTATGTTAATGACTTGATTATATTGCATGATTCTATTATGTATTGAAGATCAAGATTGAACAAGTTTATGTGGTCAGTAAATGAAGAATTAAGTATACACCGAGAAAATGTAGTGTATACCGATTATAGTGTTAACCAAGCTAGTTATCATCGACGCATTCTAGTATTAACTGAGTGAAAGAAATAAATAGAGTTTTTTGATAACCGACTAAAGATGATGAGTTGGAAAAGTGTTTATGATTCTGAATTAAATGATAATGTTTGTTATGATGATCAAATGGCTGACAAAATTCAAGGATGATCGGATGAAGGAGAATGAAATGTGTTATTAACACAACTACCGAGGAAGGTTAAAGAGGCAAAATCCATGGTGAAGATTAAGAGGAAAAATCTGTGGATGGAAAGAAAATAGTTTATGATGTCTATATAAGAGACATGAGATTCATTATTGAGTCTGTTGTAGGATAATTTGTGTGAAAATATTGTTTTCATGCAACATTGATCAAACCGGTTGAAGACAAAATCGAGCAAATATGCAGACAACATCGAGCATCAGAGAAAGTAATTACCGAGAAAAATAGAGTTGGAGGAAATGAAGATATTGAATTGATTATTGATCAGAGGTATTTTTGACCTTAGCATAGATCTAAAAATATGCAAATCAAAGTTTTATTTGAATTAGATCATTATTGTATCAATTTAACCATTGTTACAGATAAATCTCTTAATTGAGTGGGACTTAACAATGTTTATATTTTAATATGACATTCAATGAATGTTGATTATTTTCTTGTTGACCCCATAGTGAATGATTAGTCAAGGGATAACTATTAGTGATTAATCCTCTAACTAGGTCACACCTCATAGTGTGTTTTTTAACCTTTAATAGGGTTGACTCCTAACCGAGATCACTTCAAAAGAGTGAATTATTTTGGGTTCCTAATCCCAGGTGGTTTTTCCCATAACAAAGTTTCCACATTAAAAATCTGTGTTATATGTGTATGTATGTGTTGAATTGTTATTTTACTTTACACATTACTATAACTGGTTAGATCAGTAAATACAATATTTAATTTACTGGTAATTGGTAGAGGAAGAGAAAGGCATAGTTGATATTTTACCGAGAGTATTATTTGATTTGAAAGTTTTGGTAAATACATCTAGGAGTATTTGGGACTATAAGATAACTGGACTTAACTAATTCACCCCCCATCTCAGTTATCTAACAATTGGTATCATAGCCTAGAGAGTGCTTGGAAGGAAAGTTAGAAGGACTTAAGCTAAAGATCACAAGATGTATAAGAGAGAGGTGCCAAAGTTGAACAAAGACAACTTCTCGACATGGCAAAGCAGAATGAGATTGTATCTATCAAGAATTAGAGAATCTACAATATACTATTTGGATAATGAATTCATCTTGCCTATTGGATCTTTGACTATTGATCAGATGAGAGAAAGACATGAACACGATACTACAATGATAGATCTTGTTGCTTCCCTGTCAGATGTCAAATTTGAAGATGTCAAGACATGTACTTCTACTAAACAGATGTGGGACAATCTTGCACTAGTTCACGGAGGAGATGTGAATGTGCTAAGGGATAAATCTAAAAGTCTTAGAGGAAAGTTTGATGATATGAAAATGAAAGGAGAGAACATATCATAGTACAACAATCGAGTCAAGGAGATTGTGAATGCTATTCGAGGAGAAAGAGGTATTATTGAAGAAGACACAGTTGTAAGTAAAATTCTCATAAAATTTTCACGTGTTTATGCTATTAGAGTTTATGCAATTCATGAGATGAGATCAGCTCTAGGTAATCATATTACACTTGATAGTCTAATTGGTAGATTGATTGCATATGAGTTGAATAACTTTGATAATAGTGTAGTTCCTACTATTGAATCTACATTTATGTCATCTCTAAATATTGGTAAATCAAGTTGCAAACACATGATAAGAAATGAGAGTGATAGTGAAAGTGATGAGGAAGAACTTGATGAGCTTGAAGCATTAATGGCTAGAAGACTGTAGAAAGGTAAAGGAAGATATAGAGGAAAATTACCTTTAGTATGCTTTAGCTATAAAGAGATTGACCATATTGTAGCTAGATGTCCTAATAGGAAAGAAGATGAGAAAAATAATGAAATATCTAGTGAAAGGAAGTCTGACAAAAGAGATAACTGAGAACACAGAGGCTACCGACAATATGAGAGAAGAAGTTATCAAGATTACAAAGACAAAAGCAAGAAGGCTTTTTACCTTGTTGAAGATGATGATGATGACACTGACAATGAAATAGATTAAGACATTGAGGTGGTATTCATAGCTTTGAAAGAAGATTCGGAAGAAGAAGAAAGGTATGTTGAAACAACACTTATTTCTAAAGTTAGCAAGAATGATACTTGGATTATTGATAATGGTTGTACACATCATATGACTAGTGAAGAAGAAAATTTTGAATACCTTGAACATTATAATGGTGGATCTGTTAAAATGTGAAATGATACACCTTGTCTAGTAAAGGCAAAAGGGTCTATATTGTTGAACAATAAGATTAGATGTGAGAATGCATATTGAGTGAAGGGGCTTAATTATCATCTGTTGAGTGTAGCACAACTGAATAGAAACGTGAAAATCTATGATGAGACTGGAAAGTTGGTCGGTACTGATGAACAATCTAAAGGTAATCTATTTTATCTTGATAATGTTGAAACTTCTTATTTAATGGCTACAACTGAAGATATGTGGTTATGACACAAAAGGTTATGTCATGTGAATTTTGACAAAATGGTTAAGATCAGTAAGAAAAGGATAGTTAGAGGTTTACCGAGCTTATCTAAACCTGACCATGTCATGTGCAAACAATGTCAAATGGTAAAAATGTCAAAATCTAGTTTTAAGAGGAAAATCTATTCATCTAATGCTATCTTGGAGTTGGTTCATACCGACCTGTGTGGTTCTATGAGAACTCAGAGTTATTATGGAGATAGATATTTTATCTTTTTTGTTGATGACTACTCTAGAATGATGATTGTCATGTTCTTGAAAGAAAAAGATGAAGCTTTTAAGATGTTCAAATGGTTTAAAGCTAAAGTGGAAAAAGAAAGTGGTAAAAAACTAAAATGCTTGAGATCAATAGAGGTGGTGAGTTTATTTCTGATGTGTTCACTAATTTTTGTAATGAGCATGGAATTAAGAGACAGGTTTATGCACCACTTTCTTCATGTTGCTTTCTACTAATCCTAAAGAATCACATATGACTATTGTATAAAAATAAATTGAGATACTTGAAGAACACTGAAAACTATGGCTTGTGGTACACGAAAGAAGGCAATTTCAAATTGAAAGTTTACACCAATCCAGACTGGGCTGGAACATTGATGATAGAAAGAGCACTACTAGTGGAGCATTCTTTTTGGGAGAAAGACTAGTTACTTGGATAAGTAAGAAACAAGGATGCATTTCTCAGTCCACTACAAAAGCAGACTATGTTGTTGTTGTTGCTAATTGCTCAAATATTTCATGGATATAACAACTTTTGGAAGGCATAAATGAAGAGATCATTGACCCAGTGATAATATATTATGATAACACCAGTGCAATAAACATTTCTAAGAATTTGGTGATGCATGCAAAGACAAAGCATATATCTATAAAGTATCACTACTTGAGGGAACAAGTACAAGAAAAGCAAGTGAAACTAGAGTATGTGAAATCACAAGAGCAACTTACTAATATATTCACTAAACCCTTACCTAAGGATACATTTGAGTACTTGAGGACTAGACTAGGAGTCCATCCCCTATCTATCGGTCACTAATGTGATCAGGAGGTTGCATCAACCTATACTTTATCAAAATATAAAATGATGTTGATGCATGATGTTCACACTTTAGGTTTCCTGAGGTTGTGAAAGCTGAAAGATGACAAACAAACTAAAACTACATATCGATACATGAAAGGTACTTGATCTAAACCAAAAACCAAAGATAATATTTTGGTTGTTAAAGATTTGTTTATTCTTTTTGGCATTGTTGTCAAAGGGAGAGAAGAATCAATGAAATATTTATCTAAAGGGAAAGAAGAAGATACACACAGGGAGAGAAGATCAAATCTGCAGGGAGAGACTGCATGGAGTATTAATGTTGTGTAGTGATTAAACATATTAAATGAACAAGCTAGGAAGAGCTTACCATGTTACAACATTTGTTTACAGAGTTGTAGAACAGATGTTGATTTTTTTCTTGTTGACCCCATAGTGAATGATTGGTCAAGGGAGAACTATTAGTGATAAATCCTCTAACCAGGTCACACCTCACAGTGTGTTTTGTAACCTTTAACAGGGTTGGCTCTTGACCAAGCTCACTTCAAAAGAGTGAATTATTTTGGGTTACCGGTCCCAGGTGGTTTTTCCCTTAACAGGGTTTCCATGTTAAGAATCTATGTGTTATATGTGTATGGATGTGTTGAATTCTTATTTTAGTTTACACATTACTATAACTAGATAGATTGGTAAACACAGTATTTAATTTACTGGTAATTAATATATGAAGATAAAGGCACAGTTGATGTTTTACCAAGTTGATTATTTGATTTGAAAGTTTTGTTATATACATTTGGGAGTATTTGGGACTGTAGGATAATTGGACTTAACTGATTCACCCCCCCTCTCAGTTATCTAACACTTTTAGTTGTCCATTCACACACAATACCTTATATGCATCTTGAATCTCATTCTCACATATCTCACTAATCTTGCAGTGAATAAATGACCTAATTTTGTGAACCAGTAAAACCCTCAAAGGAAAAGATGAAAGTGCTCTGGTCTCATCAGATTTCACATCAATCTCTGGATATAACTTATAGTTTGACTCTTTGTAGTCTGTACTCTTTATCAAAAATAGTTTTTTAGCCTTGGGTGCTTTGGATTGTGCTGAAGTAGATGTCATTTTGAGTTGATTAACTAGGGATTCATTGGGTAGCAGTTAAATAGCTCAAGCTCACTCAAGTTATTTTACCAGATTTCTCAAATAGGTCACTCTACTAACAAATTCACTAGTATCAGCTCAAAGATCAAATGCTCATTCAAATCACTCAAGTCATTCTTCAATGCTCTTCAAATGCAAAGTGACAAATGAAATATTTGACCTTGTATTTATAGGGAAAATGCATTTAGGGTTTGATAATGTGCAATAAATCCTCTTTTTCTAACCAATTGAATAGTAATCATATCGACTACCAATCATCGCTTAGTTACTCAATACTTGTCTACCGACCAACCAACTTACTTAATTATGCTTACTGACCAAACTAATTTTCACAATTATAAGAGTTATCCTATTGCATCTTGCTATATGTTGATTTGGATATCAATTCATGATTGTGAGGAACTATTGTATGATAAAATAATTCAAATGCAGTTCCATACCTACCTATATGGTTTATTTTGTAGTAGTGGAGTCACCCAATCCAAAGGATGAGGTGTCACCGACTGATCCAGCTGATGTTCCAATATCTTTAGTCTTCCCTTTCCATATTATGTTCATCTAATTGTGAATTTCATCAACATTTACTATACCTTTTCCTTTAGAGTCTTCATCATTGTCTGCATACTTTTGGTACCTACAGTCTTTTCTCAAGTGACAGACCTTGTGACAATGAGAACATGCCATGATGAGTGTCTTCCAAGTACCATTATTTCCTCCCATGTGCAATCTTTTACAATTTGTTGCAATATGACCATATCTTTGACAAGTTGTACAAGTAATCCTTGTGTTGTAATCCTAGTTGATAGTGTTTACTTGTCTACTTGGTATCCAGTTATGCTTCTTCTGTGATCTGCAGTCTTGTGATTTGTGTCCATACTTGTTGCATGTGTAGAATTAACCATCAAATTTATCTTTCCTTCAAGTCATGTCAAATTTGGATCTACAGACAAATGATTTATGACAATACCTATTGTAGTTATAAAAATATCCATCAAATTGAGTAGTAAATGACTTATCGACCTTACTCTTGTATACATTTATTGTGTGGCCTGGTTTTCCATAGTGATAGCATGTTGGCTTCTTGTGTTTTGGAATTGTATACATATTTTTCTTCTCTCCTTGATTAGATGATTCTCCTTTCTTAGTTGTAGAGTCCTCGATAAAGCCTAATACACTGATATCTCTCGGTCTCCTCTAATATCTTAACTGCTCATCCAGTTTCCTTATACCTTTCTCAAATTTATTTAGTCTTTCATTGATTTCTCTTTCAATTTTCAGTTCATTCTTCAGATGTTCATTTTTTTTTATCTTAGTCCAGCAATCTCTTCAACTTTCCTTTCAATCTCTTGATTAACACCAATTAACTGATATGTCATGTTATAGTGATTTTGTGTCAACCTCTTTATTTCCATATCTTTCTCATCCAATCTTGCACTCATTTTCCTTTTCTCATCTTCTATCACTCTCTTATCATCTTTAGCTTTTCTCTTTTTTTCCAATACTTCACACATTCTTACTGATTGAGCTTATTGTTCCCTCTTTAATGATTTTACCTTCTCGGATAGGATCTTGTTCTTTTCAGTCAGATCTAATATGGAAGCTTTAGATTAATCAGACAAACTTCCCTTTGATTGTTTTTCAAGTTCTTCAACCCGATCTTGAGTATCTTTCAGTTGATGGGCTAACTCCTTTCTCTTGTTTAGTGAATGCTTCAGATTCCTTCTTAGTTCATCAATATGATCATTTGAAAATTATAGTTCCATGTTCATATTCTCAATCACCTTTTCATACCTATAACATTCCATCTCTTCAGATCTTTCCTCTCAAGTGGTTAAACTTCTAAATAAGAGACTCAGCTCTAATACTAATTGTTATAAAGTTAAGGTGCTGAGAGGGGGAGTGAATCAGAACCTTATAAAACTTTTAAACTTCAATAAATTTTATATCCCCTTTATCTTTGCATGCATAAACTTAACACACTATTTGTTGAATGTAAATAAATTAAATTAAACTCATTCATCCATCACACATAAACACATTTGACACATGATTTTGGTTACGTAGAAATCCTTGGTTAGAGGGGGAAACTGTGATGGAGATGACACCCACAATCCTTCACTACTGCAGCATAAAGGTTTCTCGGTTATAGCATACAAAATATCACTTCTAGTGATTTACCCTGTTAGGAGTAATACACAATAGAACTTGCTAAAGTCTACCTAGTTAAAATATTTTGCAACACTCATTAAGTGTGCACTATGTTAATAGATTTACAATAAAAAAGCTTGCTAAAGCCTACCCAATATGTGGGATTTAAGAATACAAAAATAATGATGTATTCCATTAATAACTGGTATGTAATAATGCATCTACTTATATGCTAAATCAGATCCTTTTTGCTCTTTGTAGTATCATTACCTTTCTCTAACTGATTACACAAAGATCATTAACTTCCTCTGCTTAGTAGCCTTAACTTCTTTGTCTGTGTTTTGTGTTCTTGACTTCAATATCTTCTCTCTATGTGTGTCTTTTTCTTCATTCATCCTTATGTAGTAAATTTGTAGCTTCCTAATTACTTGACCTAATTGGGGTTTTGATCCTTCTAGAAATCTTGATCAAATAGATCAACGATTCATATTCATTTCCTCTTTCCAAGGAATATCTGCATTATTTTCATTGGTTCAGTTTGTTCCTTGGGATCATTTACAATTATGTTTCATTCCCAATAAATATTACCTAATAATTTCCTCTATCTTTGTAAACTATTTTCTTGCTTGATAGAATCTGATCAAGCTTTTATATTCATCATGTATCACTCAATAATCTTTCCTGATCTTCTCGATTGGCATGCTATTCCTTCTTGATAAATATCTTCTTGGTTAATTACAGTTGTTCATTGTCCATTCACTTCGATGTACACTGATAGGTGTATACATTTCTTTTTTCTTGGTATTGCTTTATCGTGTCTTTACCGACTGTCTTGCTCTTCACTGACTAACTTCTTCCTCATACTGATATGATCTTTTCTTCACTAATGATAACACTAAATGAATTTTAGGACTAACAATGTTTACAATTTATCCTTCCACCTTGAGAAGGGATAGATAAAACCACTTAAGGAATGTATACTCCTTGTCAAGAATCAAAGACTTGTTGAACCAATGCAAGAAGCCGCAACATTCCTAAGAAATAATCATGGTTAGGAAATCACCAGGTTGAATTGAAGTAAGTAGATATTTAGAAAATCATTTCTAGAACTCAGAGTGGACAATACAACTTTAAAAAAGCCACCTATAGAGTCACTAATGCCCCAAAATAAATTATGAGTATTGAGTAGGGTTTTTATAGAATATCTCAATAAGAGAGTATTAATGCTCCTTGACTGCACTCTAAAGATAAGGAAGAGTATTTTTCTATGGTTGTGAATGAGTTTTATAAATGGATAATAAGGTAAAAATGGTTAGAGAAATTATCCTAAAAATGAAGTGCCATGCTTAGGACATAATATTCTAGAAAAGAATTGTGGGAAATCTAGTAATACATTTATGGGTTATTATGGAAAGATCGTGGTGAAATTCTCATGCACAACTTATGCTTCCATCACATTTGAGAGGAAATAGATAAAATTCAAAATAATCTCAATTATTGAAGGAAAAACTAAGCTCAATGCTAATTCAAAAAGTGTGAGACTCCTCAAGCATAGTGAAATTGTCAAAGACTCATTCGGGAAGGATCAAGAGGCATGCCCTCCAATGTAGTGGTGATGGTTGCTAGGAAAATTAATTGAACTTAAATTTGATCATCTAGGAAATAAAGACTATAATGATGAAAAGTAACCCAATTCCAATAGAGTTTAGCTATAGAACTAAAGAAGCAGAAGATAGGGATGCCAGATCTTTTTAGTTAAGATACAAGAGATGTGAGAACCAAAGGACATACTTTATCATGATGATAAAATTTTATTTGGGAGGACATCTCAAGTGTCGGAAGGCCATGCTATGGCATAATCGCTTGCAAATAAATACCCTTTCCTACAAGATTTTCAGGATGTATTTATAGAGGAATTACCAAGATTACCCCCTAAGTGGGTGTTTGACTTATCCATTGATCTAGTACCCAGGACTGAACCTATTTCTTAGGCCCCTTATAGGGTGTCTACCATCGAGCTAGTGGAACTCAAGGAAAAACTATAGGAATTAATTTCCAAGAGACTGATTAGGCCCAATGTGTCTCCTTGGGGTGCACACATAATATTTGTGAGGAAGAAAGCTAAAACCATTCGCAATTTGTGTTGATTATAGAATGTTGAATAAGGTTACCATTAAGAATAGGTATCTGTTACCAATGATCAATGATTTGTTTAATCTAATTAGAGGGGTAACATTTTTTTCTAAGATAGATCTACAGTCAGGCTTTCTTCAATTGAGATTAAGGGAGGAAGATATTTATAAAGAAACTTTCAGAATTCATTATGATCATTATGAATTTAAAATTTTACCTTTTGGTCTCACTAATGCTCTAGGTGCCTTCATGAATCTAATGAACAATATACTTTAGGATTATGTAGAAAAAAAATCCTAGTCTTTCTCAATGACATATTAATCTATTCCAAAAATGAAAACACCACCAACATCTGCAAATCATCCTTTAACATTTAAGGGAACACAAATTATATGGGAGGTTGCCCACGTAATACCCCAAAAATGGGCTTCAGTACCATTGACCTTCTACATCGACAAATCGATCGAAATTGACATAAAAGTCCTAACCTAAGGCACATCTGCACATCAAATTATTGAAACCCTAATCGATCCTATCTTAATTCTGCATGAGGGAATATTCTTAAATATTCCTAATTTATCCTAATTATCTTTGATTAAATATTATTTGGTGATAAATGATATTATTTTATTTATCCTAAAGTCAATTAATTGAATATGTTGAATATTTAATTAATTAAACTTAATTTTGCCACTTAATTATTTAATTAGATTTAATTGAATTTATTCCTAATTAATATTATTTTTATTTGACAATAAATCAAATTTCTAAAAATAATTAAGTAAATCAAATTGTCAAATTTAATAATATAATTTTGGGATAAAGTTGATTAAATAATTGATTAACCTATAAATCAGTTATTTTTTTTCAAAAATTGGTTAAGTTGAGAATAAAACACATGGAAAATTAAATAATTCATAATTACCCATGCAAAAATCAAAAAAGCAGTTAAACTCTAAATCAACTATTAAATTTAATTTGTTAACTGTTAGCACTTGTAAAATTTTCATGACTCTGTAGTTTTTCCCTGGTCTCTGCAATGTTTTTTCCATGTTTTTGGCTCAAACCTATTAGGAATAAGGTGTCTCAACCTTGGATAATTCCTATTCTTATTATTTCTTTTGTAAAATGTATTTCTTGCAAATAATGTTGATGTGTCAGCATCTTGAATTGTGTGTAAGGAGATCATGGCTAAAATGGTTATGATGGATTCCTATGACACGTAAGAGCTATGTCAGGAAGTTTGAATGACAGGTGAAGACATGTGGCAACTGATAAATTTGAGTACTGTACACTCTTCCCCAATTGTGGGGTTCGGGGCATCACCTCGAAAAAAATTTTGGGGTTCCTATTTTCTCAGAGAATGGTAAAACCCTAATACAGTTATCTTTGGGAGTAGCCCTAAAAAGTGAAGCGCATGATATAAGCTTTTTTAGGGCTGCGAAGAGATATGACGTGAGTGTATTGTTGGAAAATTTTATGCTTCCGTGATTTGTCTTCAAGGGTTTAGAAATCTTTTGAAAGAACTTGCATTGCAAGTGTATTGTAAGCTGTAATAGTTTTGATCAATACATTGTGCAAGTTTTGGAGTGCTGGGGTTTTTACCGAAAGGTTTCCCCAGGGTATATCATTGTGTCATTCTCTATTTTTCTATATGTATGGTATGTGGTTGCAATATCTTTGTTAAAGTAGTTAATGAATCTAAAATTGTAAGGATTTAAAAGAATTTGCACAATACTCTCCTATAGAGATTAGCGTAGGAAGCTGTTTTCGCACCTGAGTTTCCTTACAAAACCCTAGGTTAAAATTTAAAAATCTAGCCGTTGCATGTAAAAATCCCTAAGTTGGTCTCAGTATGTTCTATTTCTTCATTACCTTTTTCGGGCCACTTAAGTTCCCCTGTGGGCACATAACTATTTCCCTCTCGGTGTTCACTGAATCGCTTATCAATGTTTCATGCCCTTTATGTCATTCATGCAAACTGGCGATTACATGTTTGTCACTAGTTCTCCAAGTCCTCCGGCGGTTAACATTTTATTTTGGTGATTTAGTGACTGCAGTCAGTTGCTTAATCTCCCAATGGTTTTAGCATATTCCTTTCTTTTATGTGACTCCAAGAATCCCTTTGGTCACGCAATCTCTTAGTGCTTAAGGATTATTCCATCTCATTTAGCGACTTGTCGAGCAGTCTTCTTTCCTTTTAGTCGCTAGGTCTCTTAATATTTGGTGGTTACATCTTTTTATTCAGCAAATGCCCAGCTGCAGTGGTCACGTAGTCTCCTGTTCCCAGTGGTTTATCTCTTAACAGTTAGCGACCTGGCAAGGCGGTTTATCCTTCCTTTTGGTCATGTGTTCGCATAGTCAGCAGGGCTTGGTTTTTAGTTCCATAAGATCTAACAGCTGGTGAATGACTCATGGAATATTCTTCCCCTATGAGATCATATGCCAACCACTGATTCTTCCAAGGCTACAGTATTTCAAATGGAGCGGGTCCACTGCCAGGTGTGCATAGGTGGCAGCATTTTATTGGTTGATGAGTGGTGATTTGGCAAGTGTCAATGGGACCTAGTTGCTGGTGTGTCCTTGAGGGTCCTGACATCCGCAGAGGATCTACGGTCAGCGTATGATCTCATGGGTTTTGTCAGAGCCATGAGTTCTTACGCCGACTATTGATTTTCTTTATTCTCAGGAAGCAAATGAAAGTGGGTTAGCATATGGTAAACAAAGAGTATTGTGGAGTTATCTTTGAGTTCCTAACAAAGTTAGGATTAAAGTCTTTAAGGTGATTTTAGTGAGTTCATGGCTAGATAAGAATTTGATGTCCAAGTATGTGAGGGAGAGGAATAATAGGCAAAGAACTTATTCTGAGTCCAATAGTGTTTGAGTTGGGGTTTTTAGTTGATATGCATTGTTGATGACTCTATGCCCTTGGTTAAGGCACTGGTCCATTCTCTGGAAGCAGTTCATCATCATCAATCACACACACAATATAAATGATAAAATCTTTCAATCGGTTTGTAAAGGGTATAATGAATAACATTTTGTGATTCCTTTCAAGAAGTGAATCAAAGGTACACCCACCTGAGCATCTAGGCTCAAAGTGTAGGAGGATCTCTTTGATCCTTGTTAATTGGTCCTTTTCCTTGCAGACTTTGGAGTGGTGATAGAGTCAGTGACATTAATTTGTCAATCATAGTGTAAACCTGCAAGTAGAAAGAAAAGAACACCAACAAAATGGTGACTTTGTTGGGGAGAACAATAATGAAGAACTACATCTATTAGAATCTCTGGTAGTGGTTATATTGTAAAGTCAAAATCCTATTGACCAGGTTGATTTGCCCATCCGAGTCACCAACAAGATGGTGACTCTGCTGGGGATGGCCATAATAAAGAGTCAAATAGACAAAAAGCATTTGTATAATCATCTCACCAAGTGTTGAGTGGTGACTCTGAGTTCTCTATTTGATCAGTGCAATCCCTAATAAACAGTGTGTAAAATCCTGGTGAAGTTTTGGTTGATTGGAAGGAGAAACAAAGACAAGTACAATATCTTCCTCTTCAAGGAGGTGGTGACCCTACACTACAAAGAACCTGATAGGAGCTACAAAGTGAGCTCTAGATCTACCTTGCTTCCAGTTAATAGAGTTCCTACTACTGAACTTCCAGGTATTTTGGTTTTCATATGTCTTCTTTTTATGAAAATTAGTTGTAAGAAAATGTGTCCCTATCAAGTGTTTAGCACTACTACATAAAGGGATGAATGATAGTGGGTAGTCCCTCATGGAGGAATATAGGCCCTTTTGTTTTGATGGCATTGAAGGTGCCCCTAATGAGTTCCCTACTGAGGTTGGGGAGTGCTTGCCTAGATTCATGGTTGGTGGGTCTGTTTCGGTAAGCCAACATATATATGACCTCATGGGTCTTTTTGGTAAAATGGATATTGAACGTGAAGATGTTGCTATGAGGCTACTTATGCAGACATTTTCTGATAGTGCAAGGTATTGGTTCCTATCCTTGCCTTCATGTTCAATCCCTTCTTGGGATGTACTAAGAGCAAAATTTGTAGAACATTTTGATGAGGTTGCTGCTCTCAAGAAGGAGATTGCAAAGAGAAAAATTGAGATCTGGCAATTAGAGGAGGACAAGAGATTGAGAAGACTAGTGGTTCCTTATGATGATCATGAAGAGGTCAGTGATTCTGATGTTGATTCTCATTATGTAGAGAATGTTGACTATGGAGCTGATATTAAGGTCAGTGCATATGAGAGTGCTAGAGATGAATCTGAGGTTGACAATATTTCCAATATATTTGCAGATTTTTCTTCTTTTCAGCATGAGAAGGTTTCCTCTTTGTCCCGGTGTAATGATGTCTTATGTGATGGGAAAGAAAATGAATATGATGCAGATGATGATTCCTACATAGATTTCTTCACACAAGATGATTTGAGGCTAGAGATGTGTATCCTTGTTCTTGACAGGGATGATGTTTGCAGCAATAGGGGTGAAGCTGAGGAAGATGAAAACAAGGCCTAAAGTCCATTGAGCAGTGAAAAGATATTAGCTCTCTTGGCTAAATAATTCCAAAGGTATGCACCTGGTGTGGACTTTGATTTGCAGCTCCCCTGTGATATGTTCTTTGACACTGATAATGAGGTCAGTGTTCAAAGTGATAGTGATGATCCATTTTCACCAGAGATCCCCTCATGTAGTGACTTTGCAAAAGAAGAGGTTGAAGGTCATGACAGTGTATTTTCCTATCATAAGAATTCTATTGATGAACAAGTTTCTTGTTCAAACCCTTTTCCTTCTTTTGTTAAATATGATAGTGATGGTGACAGTGTTGAGAACTTTGTCTTCAATAATTGGGACATAAATTCTTTTGATGAGAATGATGATGCAGATATGATGTCCTACTGTCACAAAATTTATGAAGAACACCTTCACTTGGTTCATAATTCAGTTGATGAAGATACCAGGGAGGAACCATGTTGCTCAGTGGCTGAAGCAATTCATGAAGGTAAATCAGAGGATCCAAGTCCTTCTCAGGCAGGTATTTTTGTAGTAATGCATGGTGATCAGTATGTTTTATTTTTTGATGCATTACTTGATCAATTTTTCTTTCCCAGTCATCAAGAAGAAGTAAGTGATGTTCCTTACTTCTTGGAATATGAGTATGAATATAATGATTATGACTGGAAAAACATGGGTAGTGATTAGTACAGTTTTATTTTTCAGCCCATGAATATTCACATATGTTGGCAGCAAGATGGTCAAGATAATTTCAAATGGTTGGTCACATATGTAGATGAAAATCAAACCTTTGATTCTGGAGGATCACTGATTTTCTTTTGGTGGCTTGGGGCTACCAAGTAAAATTGTAAAGTTTCCTATAAATTTTGTAAATATTTTCCTTTCCTATTGTGTGTTTCCCTTCCTATTTTCCTGGTTTGGTTGCCATTTTTTATGGTCCCCTAGTTTTTCCTGTGGGTGGTCTGCTTCTCCCAGTGATTCTGGATCCTTGCTATGCTTGTAGGAGGCATACATCCCCAGATAGAGCCACTGTTAGCACCTGTAAAATTTTCATGACTCTGTAGTTTTTCCCTGGTCTCTGCAATGTTTTTTCCATGTTTCTGGCTAAAATCCTAGGTTAAAATTCAAAAATCTAGCCATTGCATGTAAAAAGCCCTAAGTCGGTCTCAGCATGTTCTATTTCTTCATTACCTTTTTCGAGCCACTTAAGTTCCCCTGTGGGCATGTGACTATTTCCCTCTCAGTGTTTACTAAATCGCTTATCAATGTTTCATGCCCTTTATGTCATTCATACGAATTGGCGATTACATGTTTGTCGCTAGTTCTCCAAGTCCTCCAGGGGTTAACATTTTATTTTGGTGATTCAATGACTGCAGTCGGTCGCTTAATCTCCCAATGGTTTTGGCATATTCCTTTCTTTTATGCGACTTTAAGAATCCCTTTGTTAACACAATCTCTTAGTGCTTAAGGATTATTCCATCTCATTTAGTGACTTGTCAGGTGGTCTTCTTTCCTTTTAGTCACTAGGTCTCTTAATATTTGGCAGTTACATCTTTTTATTCAGCGAATGTCTGGCTACAGTGGTCGCGTAGTCTCCTGTTCCTAGCGGTTTATCTCTTAATAGTTAGCGACCTAGCGTGGTGGTTTATCCTTCCTTTTGGTTGCATGTTCGCATGGTCAGTGGGGCCCAGTTTTTAGTTCCATAAGATCTAATAGCTGGCGGATGATCTCCTGGAATATTCTTCCCCTATGAGATCATATGCTGACCATTGATTCTTCCAAGGCTACAGTATTTCAAACAGAGCAGGTCCACTGCCAGGTGGGCATAGGTGGCGGCATTTTATTGGTTGATGAGCGGTGATTTAGCAAGTGTCAGTGGGACCTAGTTCCCAGCATGTCCTTGAGGGTCCTGACATCTACAGAGGATCTATGGTCGGCATATGATCTCATGGGTTTTGTCAGAGCCATGAGATCTTATGCCGGTTGTTGATTTTTCTTTACTCTCAGGTGGAAAATGAAAGTGGGTTAGCATATGGTAAATAAAGAGTATTGTGGAGTTATCTTTGAGTTCCTAACAAAGTTAGGATTAAAGTCTTTAAGGTGATTTCAGTGAGTTCATGGCTAGATAAGAATTTGATGTCCAGGTATGTGAGGGAGAGGAATAATAGGCAAAGAACTTATTCTGAGTCCAACAGTGTTTGAGTTGGGGTTTTTAGTTGATATGCATTGTTGATGACTCTATGCCCTTGGTTAAGGCACTGGTCCATTCTCTGGAAGCAGTTCATCATCATCAATCACACACACAATATAAATGATAAAATCTTTCAATCAATTTGTAAAGGTATAATGCATAACATTTTGTGATTCCTTTCAAGAAGTGAATCAAAGGTACACCCACCTGAGCATCTAGGCTCAAAGTGTAGGAGGATCTCTTTGATCCTTATTAATTGGTCCTTTTCCTTGTAGACTATGGAGTGGTGATAGAGTCAGTGACATTAATTTGTTAATCATAGTGTAAACTTGCAAGTAGAAATAAAAGAACACCAACATTAACTTTTTTGACTCAACATGTGATTATGAGTTAAAAAGTGATTTGAACTCCTAATTTGAGTTTAAAAGTTGATTTTGCATGATTTATCAAGATAACTACTTCTAATTTTTTGATAACTCAACAATCAATCTGAGTTGATCAGGAAGAGATTTTTGGCTTTCCATGAGTTCTCAAAAACCCTAGATTTCTATATAAACATGCCTCAGTCCTTTATAAATGACAACGAATTTGGAGAATCTTGATCGTGCAATTTGGAGAATTTGGAGATTATGCAACTTTTGAGATTCTTTTCTAACCATTTTTTTCTCATTTTCATATCATTCATAGCATTGATAGATTAGATTTCAATTCATCTTTCAAGTTTTAGATCATTTTACATTGTTTTTCATCCATATTGCATTGAAAAATTGAAAAACATAGTTTAGATCTGCATTCATTTTTATAGCTTTCATCATTCAAATCCTTCGTTTAGGTATTGCATTGTCACCGATTTTGATCAATTTCTGAGAATACCATACTCACATCTACTAGAAGGCAGTAAATCACCTGTTGATTATATTTTTCTTCATTGCAGATTTTTTGATTTGTTAACGAATAATGTTTTACTGAAGTGTTGTGTCCACAAGCAAGTACAATTTCACACACACATTTCTAGCACCCACCGTGGGGTCTGACAATGGGTTTCCATTATCAAGTTTTCATTTTTCTAACATTTTATGCTCAAGATTCAATTTTTAATTTTTCTTCCATACAATCTCATACGACATTTGCAGATTGTCGTATCAGAACTCTATTGTTTTTTGTATGATAGATGACATTTTGCATTGTCATATAGGTTTATATATATTGTCGTATTGGCCTCAGATTGTCATGTTTGCAGGTACCTAGAGTCATATCATGTCTGAAGTGTCGTATCAGAGCAGGTATATTTTCGTACAAGTTTTTACTCCAATTTTCAATTGTCGTATCAAATTTTGATCAATTCTTGAGATATTTGATTTGAGATTTTGACTAATAGGTGACTCTGACATTTGTTGCTTACTGGTGATTGATCATTTTCATAGCCTAACACATCTTTGCAGGATGAAAAGATGAAGACTTGAGCATAAAAACTAGATCTTTAGCCTCTTCTTGTCTTGACTTATAAGCCCTTCTTTTTGCAAGAAACCTTTCATAAAATTGCTTGCTAAAGACACTCATTCAACAAAATTTTTGACATGTGGTTTTGCATGTTGTCGAATCTTCAGCGAGAAAATATTGTGATTGCGTAGAATTTTATTTCATTTTTATAGGCACCTATTTAATTAGGTACATGCGCTTATTGCCATCAAGGTAGATATTAAGGGGATTATACTCTTCTCCTTCTTAGGAGAATCTAAAACCCAGAAGGTATCTTCCCTAGTGCGAGTTTGCGTACTGTCTCTGGATTGATTCTGCTTGGTGTGTTTTGGATAGGGAAAAGGACAAGGTTAGGGGATTATGCTCTTCTCTTTCAGAGAATCAGAAACCCATATCCTGCGGTCCCCAACCTCACATTTCAATTAATCCTTTAGAGGGCTTGTCGATGAGGTAATAAGCTCCCGGGAATGACCCAAGTGGGGACAAGTCTTAAGCTGACTCTTCCACCCCACTATAAAATTTGATGCTTCCTTGAGGTTAAAGCCTCGAAAGACATATTTGTGCTTGTTCCTTGGATTCATTCCATGAACACACTTTGATTTTGTGTATAGTGGAGCTGCTTAAATCTTGCTTGCGAGACTACACTAATCAGAGTGCTCATAGGGTTAACAGCCTAAATCCTTCTTGCAGGACTATGGGAGACAGTTGTGAATAGATTCCCTAATTAAAATACTAAGCTAGTTTTCTATTGATCCACCCCCAAAGGATTTATAGTGCTTGTGTGAGGTGAATAGTAATCACCCCAAGAAACGCATCATATTGAGCCCTCCTTGACATTTGAACTTGGCTGATATGGGCTCCAACATCCATTGCATGTTGTTGGACTACCATATTCTAAGGATTCATTAAGTGTGTTCCTAAGTCAACAAGAAAGTAATACATCTCTTCTCCTAGCTAGGGTAAGATAGGTGTGATTGATTCATTGGGTCAGTTCCCTTCTATTTTCTATGATTGTGAGCCTATTGCTATGATAAACAACCTTTGACAATCCAATACACAGATCTTCAAAATTAGACAGAGAAAATTGCAAAACATTTGAGACCAAAAACACCAAAAGGCTAGAAAAACTTGAAAAATCCTAAGAAAAATCCTTTTCTGGTAAAAATTGTCATCTTGAGCCTGCAATTGTTGTACGCCAATTGCTCCAATCTATCAACTATCATTTCAGAACCCCCAAAAATTTGTACGGGAAGCCTTACTATGTCGTACAATAATTGCCCAAAAATTGTAGCAAAAGTGAACCCTGGCATCAAATGTCATATGAGTTTTTGCAAAATTCATTCCAAACCCCATTCTATGTCGTACGAGCTTGGATACTGGCGTACGACAGTTTACCCAAAATTGCTAAAAAGCCCAAATTTTGTCATAAATTTAGTCAACCAGTAGTTATTATCTAGATTATGTCAAAAAATTTATTGTGTCAGGAATAGACCAGAGCAACAGCAAATTCATCTTATTTTCCTAAAGTGACCAATTGAGCTCAATTTTCCATCTAATTGATCATTCTGAATCCTGTCTCATCTTGTGTCAAAATCTTGTCAAAGCAAACCCTGACTCAATATCTTCAAATGGCTAAGTGTTGTGAATTTGTGTCCACTATCTTTTGGGTGTCTACCCATACATCTCGGACACAATGTCCCTCATTTATGTCTAATCAGTCTTTTCAAAAACCAATTTTTACAAGGTTGTATCACCTAATCTTTCCTAAATTAGACTATCTCTCAGTTGTCATATCTTTCTCTAATTATTCATCCAAGGTTAATGGTGGAAACTAGAGCTTCCTCACATATAAAACCAAGAGAAGAACCAAAGATCTCACCATCATCTTATATTCTGGCTCAGACATTTCATCAACCTTACTATACAAATATTTACTAAGAAGATGCCCTTGGAAATTTGTGCTTGAAACAATATCATACAACCCCTCCAATATCAATACCAAATCCAAATCAAAGTGCCACTATGTCTCAAAGTGGAGCAAACCAAGGCTCCCAGGGTCACCAATCCGAACATGGTGGGGACCAAGAACCCACACCCTTTAAAATTGCTCAATATCAGAATGATGATGTCTTCAAGAAAATTATGAAACACTTCTTACAAGAAGACAAAGAGGCATATTTCCTTGAATTAGCCCAACAAGGGGCCAAACTTCCTCCAAGCTTCAACATTGAGAATATCATCACACATAAGGAAGAAACACCCATTACTATTATGATGAAACAAATGCATGTAATGCAAGTTAAACTAAACCATCTAGAAAAAGAGAAAGAACCCAAGGAATTCTCTATGGACATCCTATGTCCTTTTCCATTCAACCGTAGCTGTATATGCCACCATTCCCTAAAGGGGAAGAACTCCCAAAGTATGACAAATATGATGGAAACTCAGATCCTCAAGATCATGTCAGAGAGTTATGCACCTTATCCATTGATTTCATGCATGAATCTACATTCCTAATGTGTTTCTTCCCATGATCTTTGGGAGGAGAAGCCATCAACTGGTTCTCTAAGATACCTCCAACCATCAAGACTTTTGAGGAGTTCATCAAACCTTTTTATCAACAATACTATTACAATATCCAATATCTAGTGACCATGATCGATATCTGTAATCTGAAGCAGAAGATAGGAGAACCCTTCCTGACTTTCCTCAAACACTAGAGAAAGAAGTTCTCACTCTATGCCAGACAAATTTTGAAAAAAGAGAAACTAGAAATCTTCATCAACAATCTAGTCCTGAAAATCAACTATCATCTCCAAATTTAGAATCATACATCCTTTGACAAAATGGTAGATAGTGCCATAAGAATTGAGGATGTACTTGTTCATAAAGGATACATATCATTGCATAAAGAGGAAAAGTATGAATCAGGTTCTAGTTCCAACACAAAAGACAAAGTCAAATTCTGGAACAAAAACAAAAATATTGTCACAGACGGTGTTGTTGATAACATCAGTGCTCCACCTTAAGGCACCAACATTTAATCTAACTATTGGCACCTAGGCCATAAAAGCTTCAGAGATGAAGGCAATAGAACCTACTAAAAAGTCAACTAACTATAAACCTTGGGTTACAAAACCAAAGCATGAGTTCACTCCTCTAGGAGAGTCCTTGGAATTTGCCATGCGAACCTTATTGGCAAACAATATCATCACATTACCTGAGATCAAACTATATGACCTCGAAGTCAAACCTAGATGGTGGAAGGAGACCGATTTCTATGATTTCCATCAAAATAAGGGTCATAAAACCAACAACTTCATGCATCTAAAACATCTCATTCAAGACAAAATTAACGTTGAAGAAATTATGATTGACAACCAAAACCAATGATGATCATTCTACATTCACAGAGCCTTTTCCTAAGCATAATCAGGGAGAATCATCTTCCAAGCCAAACATGGGTGCTAAAGTCAATTACACTTACTTTGGTAAAAATGACATCATTAACATGGTAGATCCATGCATGCCTTAGCACTGCAATTTCATCACCATTGTTAAAAAGGATAGAGATGACAAAATAGCTAATGCAATAACTCGATCTCAAGCTCAAGTAACCCTCCAAGGAAAAAACTCAAGTTCATCAAATGCCTAGAAGGTTCCATTCAATTTGGCTTCTCCATCTAAACAAAGGACCACTTCCAAATCTTCCAATCCTAAAGATTCTAAAGTGATATCATATAGCATCCTCCAACAACTGCAATACACCAATGCTAAAATCTCTATATTTGAGTTGCTTTGAATCTCTCCTTCTCATCGAGTTGTCCTGGACAAAGCTCTGCTCAATTTGAATGTTCTAGACAATCTTGATCTTGATCATTTCCAAACTATGGTGGGTCATCTAACTTCACCTTAGTACATTTCCTTTTCAGAGGAAGATGATAACTCATTGAGTCACCCACATAACCAGCCCTTGCATATTGAAGTCCTAATTGAAAACTGTTGTGTCAAGCATGTTCTGATAGATGGTGGAGCTGGTTTAAACATGTTTTCTTATAAATTGGTTACACAACTGGGATTATCATAAGATGTTATTGATCCTAAAAATAAAATCACCATAAAAGCATATGATGAACAAGAAAGGTCCTCCAAAGGATTCATTGTGTTACCTATTAGGACAGGGCCTGTTATTAGAGATATCACTTGCCAAGTGTTGGATCTTCCATTGGCCTATAACATTCTCTTAGGAAGGCCCTAGATCCATGAGATGCATGGTATTCCATCAACATATCACCAATGTGTCAAATTTCCCTATGATGGATTAGAAGTCACTATACTTGTAGACATGTCAGCATCTTGCTATGCTCTAAAAGAGAGCGCAGATAAACTGGTCCCGCACAATAGAGAGTCTTTCACTAAACAAGTTGACATAGCATCTACATCTAAAATGGAAGACCTATAAAAAGGAGTCAAAATCAAAGTCACATCCATGGGAGAGTACACTATGGAACCAGTCCTATCTCTCACATCCCTCTCGCTTTCACCAAAATCCTATGGACAACCTTCTAAGAAAGAAAGACCTTCAACTAAGGAACCCTAGGTTATCTTCAATGGGAGCTTTATCATAGAGAAAGTGTCAAAACAAGAATCTGACGAAGAAGAATTCATGCTTTCTGGTTATATAAAGATGAGTCCCAATCACAAATAGTTCAAAAGTGTGACTCTAAATCATCTAAAGTTCCTTCAAAATCATATGGACCAAGACACAAACTAATGTCTAAAATAGGATACACTGGAAAAGGACCTCTAGGAACATGAGGTAAAGGTATCATCACACCCATTGAACACTGTGGCCAAAAAAAAAAGGATACAGCAGGTATAGGTTATCAAAAGAAACCTTTCCATCTCAGGGAAAACTCTTCTCATGTGATAGAAGAGATAGAACCGGGAATGGATCACCATGAAGAGGAGGAAACACACCAAGAAGGCAGTGATGACTATGATTTTATAGATGTTTTCCCCTATGAATGCATTCCTCATAACATCTTAGACCTTAAGGAGGAAAATAAACCTAAAGAACAAGTCAACGTAGTAGACACACAAGAACCTACTACTACAAAAGAGGACACGGACCTAGAAATGGTAGAAACATCCCTCACTATAGTTGAACATCTAGGACACTCTGTTGATTCTGACACATATTCCCATGAGTATAAGTTTTTTTTAGAATCTGAAGGTAACCCTTCTTAGGGAATTCATCCAAATTTTACACACATTCTTGATTTTCCCAAGGATCTAGATGAAGAATCAAATGACTGTGAATGGGGTATTGTTCCAGAAGAAGATGAGCTTATCACAAAAAAAGGCATAGATGTCATTCACTAATACGCACCTACACCTGACATGAGTCTAGAACAAAATAATGGACCTTGTGAGTCTAATTAACTTATCACTAATGATGAGTCCAATAATGACATTGAGATGAGTAATGAACTGAATATCTTGAGTCATAATATCACCTTTGAATTCAAGATTAGGATAATGACTAATAATGGCAATATTGTATGTGTGAATTCCATAAGCCAATCCTTTCCTACGCTTACTATCCAACACCCTAAACTCATCGACCAAACATCCAATGATCCAAGCCAAGACATCCATACTTTCCCGATAGACTACGTTCTCATGTTTTACCTCAATGTAGTAGAACCCATGATGACTTCCATCAATGAACCTAGCATTATCATGATGGAGTTAGACATCAAATATCTTAGTCAAAAGAACAAAAGCAAAAAGAAAAAGAATTCTGAGGGTGAAAACCACTATGTGGCAATCTCAGAACCAAAAATAGTAAAAACAAAAGATGTATCTAAAGGTGAAAACCTCTCTAAGGTGCCTAAGGATGAGATGTTTGATGTCCTTCTAATTCATTTACAAGATAGATCTCCAGTATTGATAGAACCAACTCATCCCCTCAATCTAGGTACAACAGATGAACCTTATTAACAGCATTAGATTTCCACAATCCATTAGTAATACATTTATGAATTTCTAGATTTGATTGTGTGTGTATTTTTAGCATCAACATTTTGGATCACACTCTGTGATCCATCATCAGGATAGAGAAAGTGCCAAGAAGAATAGAAAGTGCGAGAAAGATGAACCTTAGTTAATACATGTAGCACAATCTTTCTTATGCCCCTATGTCATTCAATGAATGTACATTGTTATCTTATCGACCCCATAGTGAATGTTGGTTGAATGATAACTATTAGTCCTAAATCCTCTAACAAGGTCACACCTAACAGTGTGTTTGTAACCTTTAATAGGGTTGGCTCTTCACTGAGCTCACTTTAGAAGAGTGAAAATTATTTTGGGTTACCAGTCCCAGGTGGTTTTTCCCTTAATAGGGTTTCCACATTAAATCAATGTGTTATGTGTTTCTGTGATTATTTATTTATTGTCATACTTTACATACTACATATTTGATTTGGTCAATAATCATTGTGAGTTAATTAACTAGTAATTGGTAAAGGCACGAATAGTTTAGTAGTTTATGTTACTGAGCTGCAGAATTTGTTGAAATTATTTTGAAAGTTACATCTTTGTATTTGGGACTATAGGATAACTGATCTAACTGATTCACCCCCCCTCTTAGTTATTCTAATAATTGGTATCAGAGCATTGGTTTCTTGGAACAGAGTTTTAAGGACTTCAGCAAAAAGTGTTACAAGTAGTGGTTGTTCTTGCACCAAATGATTGACCTATTAATGCCTGATACAACCGCTAGACTTATAGAAGACATAGGAGGTAGTTAATCCATGTCACAAATCTTGAGGGGAGCACTGACCATTTTTCCAACAATCTCCCCTTAGCGTTACCCGAGGGGATTCGAACCTGTGACCAAGCTCTGATACCACTTGTTACAAGTAGTGGTTGTCGTTGCACCAAAAGATTGACTTGTTAATGCCTGATACAACCACTAGACTTATAGAAGACACAAGAGGTGGTTAAGCCATGTCACGAATCCTAAGGGGAGTGCTGACAATTTTTCCAATAGAAAGATCACAAAATGTATAAGAGGGAGGTGTCGAAGCTGAACAAGGACAACTTTACAATATGGCAAAGCCAAATGAAACTTCACATATTCGGAATCAAAGATTCTACCTTACTTCTACTAGAAAATGGCTACTTACAACCATCGATTGGACCTTTGACTCTTGATCAACTGAAGGATCAACATGAATACAACTTGACTATGATAGAGATTGTTGCTGCTCTATTTGATGCTAAATTTGAGGATGTCAAAGATTGCACTACTTCAAATGAAATGTGGGATAAACTTGCTCAAGTCTATGGTGGTGATGCAAATGTGAAGAGAGCCAGAGCTGAAAGCTTAAGAGGTAGATTTGATGATATGAAAATAAAGGAAGGAGAAAACATTACACAATATTCAAACCGAATCAAAGAGGTAGTCAATGATATCTAAGGATCTGGTGGTGTCATTGATGAAGATATAGTGGTAAGTAAGATTCTTAGAACCTTATTGCCTGCATATGCAATCAAAATATCTATAATACATGAAATGAGGTCTACTCTTGGTAGCACACTTACTCTTGATAGTTTGATTGGTAAGCTAACAACTTTTGAGCTAAATAATTTTGATAATAGTGTTGTACCATTTGTTGAGTCTACTTTTATGTCTTCTCTAAAGATTGGTAAATCTAGCAGTAGACATGATATGAGGAATAACAGTGATAGTAATACTAATGATGAGCTTGATGAACTTGAAGCTCTTATGGCCCAAAGATTGCATAAAGGTAAAGGTAGATATAAGGGAAAAATACCTTTAGCTTGTTTTAACTGTAGAGAAGTTGGCCATATTGCTGCTAGATGTCCCAATAGGAAGGAGGAAGATAAAGACCAAGATCAATCTGGTGAAGGAATCTATGGAAGAAGAAACAACAGAGGTTATCGACACTACAATAGAAACAAATGAGATCATGGAGATAAGGGCAAGAAGGAATGTTATTTGGTTGATGAAGAGGACACCACCACCAACACAAATGATGATGTTGAGGTAGTGTTTGTTGCAATGAAAGATGATTCTGAGGAAGAGGAAAGGTATGTAGAAATACAACTCATTTCGAAAGTTAGTAAAAATAATACTGATGAACTACAACTAATTTAGAACACTGAATGAAGAATCTATGATTTAAGATCACTGAGGAGTTGTTGATTAGATATGCAAGATGATTAAATCAGTATTATGTTGTCATTGATGTCAACTAGCTTGATAGTACTTAACTTGTAAGTTACTATACCGACACATCTGAAGAAAGGTGAAATAGATGAAGACCAGAAATATCTACATGAGGAAGATGTATATATCAAATGAGGATAAGGAATACATTGAGTAACTTGTTGATGAGTCTATGACTTGATGATATCGACTTTATTATGTTGCATTCATCTATGATGAAGAATAGAGCTGAAAGACACAAAGTAGTGTTGTCATTATATAAAGCATTCTAGTATACACTGACAGAGTGTAGTGTATACCGAGCTTGTGTTCACCGACGCATTTCTTTATTAACAAAGCAAAATAGAAAGGAATTAAATGATCAGTTTAGCCGATAAAGTGATGAGCTATAAAGTGTATGAAATCAAGGTAATAGATAAGGTTTGTTATGAAGATCGACGGCTAACATAATTCAAGAAAGATCTAATGGAGCAGCTTGAAGCATGTTACTGACACATCAGCCGAAGAAGGTTAGAGCGAAAAAATCAATGAATAAGATTAAGCAAAAAAATTTGATGGACAAAAAGAAAATGATTTACTCGTCTATATAAGAGACATTGGTTTCATTTTTGAAAGACACCAGAAGAAGAAGATACTGCAGAATTATCATGTGAAGGATTTTTCATGCATTCTAATCATACTGGTTATTGAGAACTGAACTACAAAACAACTACCGAGCTATAGAGAGTAATTACTGATGGATAGTAAGTTGATATAGTATTGAATCTAAAGTGATATATTGATCAGAAAGATTTGAATGAGCTAAACATTGATCTGTAAACTGCAATTGAAGTTGTTTCAAGGTAGATCATCTACTGTTACATATTTAACCATTGTACATAGTCAAATCTCTTACCCGAGTGGACTAAGAAAGTCTTTTTGATGTCTCATTCATAGAGTGAACATTGTTATCCTATCAACCCCAGAGTGACTGTTGGTTGGACAATAACTTCTGGTCTAAAATCCTCTAACAAGGTCACACTTAATAGTTTTTTTTTAAACTTTTAATAGGGTTGGGTCTTCACTGACCTCACTTCAGAAGAGTGAACATTTTTGGTTTGCCGGTCCTAGGTGGTTTTTCCCTTCACAGGGTTTCCATGTTAAATCTCTTATGTTATGTGTTGATTGTGATATTTGTTTGTTATCATACTTTGCATATTACATGTTAGATTTGATTGGTAACTACTATAAGTTTTAAACTAACAATTGGTAAAAACATAGACAGTGAAAGTATTTTATGTTTACCGAGTAGCAGAAGTTGAAGAATTTGATTTGGATTATACATTTTGTTTTGGGACACTGGATAACTGATTCACCCCCCTCTCAGTTATTCTAACAATCGGTATCAGATCTATAGTTGCTTAGAATAGAGTTTTAAGGACTCCAGCAAAAAGGTCTCAAGATGTATAAGAGGGAAGTGCCAAAGCTAAACAAAGATAACTTCATAGTATGGCAGAGCCAGATGAAGTTGCACATATCTAAAATTGGGAATTTTGCACTAGAACTGATGGAGAATGACTACATTGAACTGACACCAGGTCCCCTAACACTTGATCAACTGAAGGATAGGCATGAACACAATATTACTATGATGGAACTTGTTGCTACCTGTACCGATGCTGAATTTGAAGACATTAAGAGATGCACAACTGCCAAAGCCATGTGGGATAAAATAACTTAAATATACAGTGGAGATGTGAATGTTAAGAGAGCCATAACAGAAAGCCTAAGAGGTCGATTTGATGATATAAAGATGAAAGAAGGTGAGAACATTGTGCAATACACAAATAGACTAAAAGAGGTATTATATGCTATTAGAGCATCTGATGGAGTTATTGAGGATGAAACAATGATAAGCAAGATTCTCAGAACTTTGCTGCCAATTTATGCGATCAAGTTCTCTGCAATTCATGAAACAAGGGCCACATCCAACCTTACTCTTGACACACTAATCGGTAAGCTTACAACCTTTGAATTGAATAACTTTGACAATAGTGGTGTACCTTTTATTGAATCCCCTTTCATGTCCTCTTTGAAGATTGGTAAGTCTAGTAGCAGGAATAGTAGGAATAATGATAGTGATAGTGGTACCGATGATGAGCTTGAAGCTCTTATGGCTAGAAGATTACCCAAGGGTAAAGGAAGGTATAGAGGTAAGTACCTTTGGCATGCTTTAATTGTAAAGAAGTTGGCCACATCGCTGCTAGATGTTTGAATAAGAAATATGATGATAGATCCAAAGATTGATCTAAAGGAAGCTATGGGAGAAGATTCAACAGAGGCTACCGACACAACAACGAAGATAACTAAGATAGCTATGACAAAGGGAAAAAGGTATGTTACATAGCTGAAGAATTTGAATATGAATCTGACACTGATGATGATGTAGAATTAGTATTTGTTGCTATGAAAGATGATTCAAAGGAAGAAGAGAAACATGAAGAAACAACACTGATCTCTAAAGTAAGTAGAAATGATACATGGATCATAGACAATGACTGTACACATCATATGACTAGTGATATAGAGAAATTTGACCTACTTGATGAATATGATGGAGGATCTGTAAGGATGGGAAATGATGCACCCTGTATGGTAAGAGGTAAAGGTTCACTGATGATTAATGATAGAATAAAATGTGAAAATGTATACTAGGTAGATGGATTGAACTATAATTTGTTAAGTGTGGCATAGCTGAATAACTCAGACCACCAACTTGCTTTTGAGAGTAGAAAGGTAAGAATCTATAATGATGGAGGAAGACTTATCAGAACCGGTACACAATCTAGAGGTAATCTATTTTATCTTGATATTGATCAGTCTTGTTTATTAATGAAGGATGAAGATGCATGGTTGTGGCATAAAAGGTTATGTCATGTAAATTTTGATAACATGATCAAGATTAGTAAGAGGAAAAGAGTTAGAGGATTGCCTAACTTATCAAAACCAAATCATGCTATGTGTCATGAATGTCGAAAAGGTAAGATGACTAAGTCTAGTTTTAAAAGAAAAGACTACTCAACAAAGAAGATACTTGAGTTGGTTCATACCGACCTATGTGGTCCTATGAGAACTCAGAGTTATTATGGTGATAGATACTTTATTCTTTTTGTTGATGACTATACTAGACTGATGACAGTTATGTTCTTAAAAGAAAAATTTGAAGCATTTAAGATGTTTAAGAGGTATAAGGCAAAGGTAGAAAAAGAGACTAGAAAAGAGTTAAAATGCTTAATATCTAATAGAGGAATTGAATTTATCTCTGATGAATTTACTAATTTCTATAATGAGCATGGTATCAAAAGACAGGTCTCTGCACTGAGAACACCTCAGCAGAATGGGATTGCTAAAAGAAGGAATAGGTCAATCATTGATTGTGCAAGGACACTAATGCTACAAAATAATATTTCTCAGACATACTGGAGGGAAGCTATCAGTATAGCTGTATATGTGCTTAACCGAGCACAACTGAAGGACACCAATCAGACACCTTATGAGCTATGGTTTGGACACAAACCTATTATAAGTTATTTTAAGATTTTTGGAAGTAAATGTTTTATTCTAAAAGATGAGGGAAATGGGAAATTTGATTCTAAAGGTGATGAAGGAATATTCTTAAGATATTCTACTAAGAGTAAAGCATACAAATGTCTGAATAAGGTTACAAATAAGATAATTGAAAGTACTAATGTCTGTGTTGATGAGTTTGATGACAAGAACATAGAGGAAAGAAAGGAATCGGAAGACTATGGTAGATTCACTTACATTGAACTTCCTGACTATCTACCAAAGTCACAACCTGTGACAACCGGTCAACAGGAAAATAACCCCAAGGAACTGGAAAGGGAAACCGATGAACAAGATGGAGCTACTGAGCAAGCACATGAACCTGAACAAGATGAACAAGAAAGGAGAAACTGAGTACTGGCTAGTTTTTTCAGAAGACATCATCTTGAGACACAAATTATTGGAGACAGACAAGCTAGCATGTAGACAAGAAGCAAAGCAAGACAAGGTACATGTCTAGTTTGTGAATTTCAACCAAAAAATGTGAAAGTTGCATTAGAGAATGAAGAATGGGTTAATGCAATGAAAGAGAAAATAGAACAAATAAAGAAGAATAAAACTTGGTCCTTAGTACCTGATGCAGGAGCATCCTGGGTGTAAGAGCAATCTTGCATCGCCCAAAAATATTTATGTTTTTATATTCAATAAGGGCTATTTTAGTGCAAAGCTGCTATTTATGGAAAGTTACTATTTTTTTGGTAATTTTCGTATGTGCTCAGAATGATCTGATTTCTTTCTTGGAGGTTCATTTTGGTCATATAAGTCTGCCAGTAAAGTTTCATTGCCAGATCAAGTGTATATTGGAAGATATTGAAGATTTTCGGTATTGGTAGCAGGGTACAGAAACTTTGAACTCAGTTTTGAGGGCTTTAGAGGCCTCGGATGAGGTCAAAAATTTGGGTGACAGGCGCTTGCGCCAGTCAAGCCTGTAGAGCGCTTCATGGCGTTTCCGAAATGGGGTTATAATAGCCGATCGGGTCAACTGGTGATGATTTATGGTCTTCGAAAGTTGGGCCACCTGAAATGGTGAAAAATAATTTTCTTCAAAATTTTTGTTCAGGTTTCAAAGGTTATCTTGAGCCGACTATGATGTAATGAAATGTAAAATAAAATAATTCTAAGTTTGGTCGGCCTTATTGGCTAAATTTCTGGAACCTTCCCAGGCGGTGAAAAATTGCCTATATAAGGAAGGCTGTACTATTGTCTTAGGCAGTTCAGAATAGTTCTGGGTAGTAGATCTGGGTATTGATTCGAGGCTTGTCCTACAGAATGTTGTAAGGAATGCCCATGTGGCTTTGCATATTGTAATTCTGAAAGTTTGTAATTCCACATTTGTGGAGATAATAAGAAGCCAATTTTCTGTTCTTGCATATTGTTGTGGTTTCTCTGTTTCTGTTATGTGTTTGTGGTATTAGGGGGAGCACCCTTGATGACCAAAATGAACCTCCAAGAAAGAAATCAGATCATTCTGAGCACATACGAAAATTACCAAAAAATAGTAACTTTCCATAAATAGCAGCTCTGCACTAAAATAGCCCTTATTGAATATAAAAATAGAAATATTTTTGGGCGATGCAAGATTGCTCTTACACCCAGGATGCTCCTGCATCAGTACCCCAACCTAAAAATAAAAATGTTATTAGTACTAAGTGGATATTCAGGAACAAACTGAATGAAAATGGTGAAGTGACAAGAAATAAAGTGAGATTGGTATGCAAGGGATATGCACAAGAAGAAGGCATTGACTATGGTGAGACATTTGCACTTGTTGCTAGATTGGAAGGAGTTAGAATGCTACTTGCATATGCTACACACAAGAAATTTAAGGTTTATCAAATGGATGTGAAGTCATCATTTCTGAATGGTATACTTGAAGAAGAGGTCTACATAGAACAACCTAAAAGATTCATTGATCCAGACAATAGAAACATGGTATGTAGATTACACAAAGTTTTATATGGTTTGAATCAAGCACCAAGAGCCTAGTATGAAAGGTTGCATACTTACTTGTTAAGTATTGGATTTGTAAGAACTAGTGAAAATAACAATTTGTACATGAAAGGTGATAATAATGACACTATTCTTATTGCTGAAATTTTTGTTGGTGATATTATTTTTGGAGGTCAAGATCATGTATGTAAATTTTTTTCTGATGATATGAGGAATGAGTTTGAAATGTCTATGTTTGGAGAGATTAAATTCTTTCTAGGACTACAAGTGATTCAACAGAGTGATAGGATATTCATCACACAGTCCAAGTACATAAATGAAGTCTTGAAGACATTTGGCATGGAAGATGCTAAACCTATGGGAACACCAATGGCTACTAGATGTAAACTGACTAAGGAAGATGAAACTACAGAGGTAAACCAGACCCTACTGATCCATGATTGATAAGCTAATATATGTAGTTCATAGTAGACCAGATATAGCACATGTTGTGGGAATTGTTGCTAGATTTTTTGCTAATCCTAGAGAATCACACATGAGTGCTACTAAAAGGATCTTAAGATACCTGAAAAAAACAAAGGATTATGGTTTATGGTATCCTAAGGAAGGTAAGTTTGAATTGATGGTCTATATTGATGTTGATTGGGCTGGAAATGTGGATGATAGAAAAAGCACCACCAGAGGAGCATTCTTCTTTGGTGAAAGACTTGTAACCTGGACAAGTAAAAAGAAGGCTTTTATTTCTTAGTCTATAGTTGAAGCAGAGTATGTTGATGTTGCTACTAATTTCTCAAACATTTCATATATCAAGCAAGTGTTGGAAGGAATGAATGAGGTAATCACTGACCTGGTGATTATATACTGTGACAACACAAGTGCTATCAATATTTCTAAGAATCTAGTGATGCACTCTAAGACAAAGCATATATCAATTAAGTATCACTATTTAAGAGAATAAGTTCAAGAGAAGCAAGTGAAGTTAGAATTTTTTACATCTAAAGAACAACTTGCAAATATCTTTACAAAGCCTCTACCGAAGGACACATTTGAATATTTGAGGACTAAACTTTGGGTCCGTCCCCTGTCTATCAATCACTAATGTGATCCAGATGTTGCATCAGCTTACACCTATCAGAAGATCACACATGTTGATGAAGCATAGTTCACACTTTGGATAATGTTCAAGGTTGTGATTAAGTTTGAAGAACTGAAACAGATTGGGATATCAGTATACAGAGAATGTATTGGACAACAGAGAGTTACTTAGCTACTAAAAAGCTGATTATTTATTTGTTTCTTTGGCATTGTTGTCAAAGGGAGAGATAAATAATATGAAAAAATATGCACCAATAAGAACTATCTAAGGGAGAGATAATCTGAAAGAAATAGAACACTAAAGATCAGTTACTAAGAATAGAAGAAGGAATCTAAGAGCTTAAAAGATCATATTTGCAGAATGTCAAAGCTGCATTGATAATGTTGTTTAGTAACATAGTGATTAAACATATTAATGATGTATAAGCTTAGCAAAGCATTTGTTTATAGAGTTGTAGAATACATGTTTGGTATGTGTACGATACACTTCATGTTACTTGAGTTGCCATCAATGCCAAAGGGAGAGATTGATGAACTATAACTGATTTAGAACACTGAATGAAGAATCTATGATTTAAGATCACTGAGGAGTTGTTGATTAGATATGCAAGATGATTAAATCAGTATTATGTTGTCATTGATGTCAACTAGCTTGATAGTACTTATATTGTAAGTTATTATACCAACACATCTGAAGAAAGGTGAAAGAGATGAAGAACAGAAATATCTACATGAGGAAGATGTATATATCAGATGAGGATAAGGAATACACTGAGTAACTTGTTGATGACTCTATGACTTGATGATATCAACTTTATTATGTTGCATTCATCTATGATGAAGAATAGAGCTGAAAGACACAAAGAAATGTTGTCAGTAAATAAAGCATTCTAGTATACACCGACAAAATGTAGTGTATACCAAGCATAGTGTTAACTGAGCTTGTGTTCACCGACACATTTCTTTGTTAATCGAGCAAAATAGAAAGGAATTAAATGATTAGTTTAGCTGATAAAGTGATGACTTGTAAAGTGTATGAAATCGAGGTAATAGATAAGGTTTGTTATGAAGATCGACGGCTAACATAATTCAAGAAAGATCTAATGGAGTAGATTGAAACATGTTACTGACACATCAACTGAAGAAGGTTAGAGCGGCAAAATCAATGAATAAGATTAAGTGCCAAAATCTGATGGACAAAAAGAAATTGATTTACTCATCTATATAAGAGACATTGGTTTCATTTTTGAAAGACACTGGAGGAAGAAGATATTGTAGAATTATCCGGTGAAGGAGTTTTCATGCATTATGATCATACTGGTTATTGAGAACCAAACTGCAGAACAATTACCGAGCTACAGAGAGAAATTACCAACGAATAGTAAGTTGATATAGTATTGAATCTGAAGTGATATATTGATTAGAAAGATTTGAATGAGCTGAACATTGATCTGTAAACTGCAATTGAATTTTTTTCAAGGTAGATCATCTATTGTTACATATTTAACCATTGTACACAGTCAAATCTCTTAACCGAGTGGACTAAGAAAGTCTTTTTGATGTCTCATTCATAGAGTGAACATTGTTATCCTATCAACCCCAGAGTGACTATTGGTTGGAGGATAACTTTTGGTCTAAAATCCTCTAACAAGGTCACGCCTAACAGTGTGTTTGTAAACCTTTAAGAGGGTTGGGTCTTCACCGACCTCACTTCAGAAGAGTGAACATTTTTGGGTTGCCGGTCCCAGGTGGTTTTTCCCTTCACAAGGTTTCCACGTTAAATCTCTTGTGTTATGTTTTGATTGTGATATTTTTTTGTTATCATACTTTGCATATTACATGTTAGATTTGATCGGTAACTACTATAAGTTTTAAACTGACAATCGGTAAAAACACAAACAGTGAAAGTATTTTATGTTTACCGAGTAGCAGAAGTTGAAGAATTTGTTTTGGATTATACATCTTATTTTGGGACACTGGATAACTGATTCACCCCCCTCTCAGTTATTCTAATAGCTACTTGGATCATTGATAGTGGTTGTACACATCACATGACTGGTGATGAAGATAAGTTTGAACATCTTGAGCATTATAATGGAGGATCAATAAGAATGGGTAATGATACACCTTGCATGGTTAAAGGAAAAGGATCTTTATTGATAAATGATAAAATCAGATGTGATAATGCTTATTGGGTAAAAGGACTGAATTAAAATTTGATAAGTGTGGTACATCTTGACAACTCTGGTCACTGAGTGGCATTTGAAAGCAAGAAGGTGAAGATCTATAATGAAAGTGGAAAGCTTGTCATAATAAGAGGACAATCAAAAGGTAACTTATTTTATCTTGACAATGCTAAGACCTCTTGTTTACTGGTGAAAAATGAAGATGCATGGTTATGGCATAAAAGGTTATGTCATGTAAATTTTGATAACATGATTAAAATTGGTACAAAGAGAAAATTTAGAGGACTGCCTAGCCTAAATAAACTGGATCATGTTATGTGTCATCAATGTTAGAAAGGGAAGATGACAAAATCTAGTTTTAAGAGTAAAGACTATTCAACAAAAAGAATCTTGGAATTAGTTCACACTGATCTATGTGGTCCCATGAGAACTCAAAGCTATTATGGTGATAGATACTTTATTCTATTTTTTCTGATTATACTAGATTAATGACTGTTATGTTTCTAAAAGAGAAATCTGAGGCATTTAAGATGTTTAAATGGTACAAGGCTAAAGCAGAAAAAGAAATTGTAAAATAACTTAAATGCTTAAGATCTGATAGAGGTGGTGAGTTTATTTCTGATGAACTCACTAACTATTGTAATGAGCATGGCATCAAAAGATAGGTTTCTGCACTGAGAACACCGCAGCAAAATGGGATTGCTGAAAGGAGAAAAAGATCTATTTTTGATTGTGCAAGAACACTGATGATTGAAAAGAATGTTGCATAGATATACTAGAGAGAAGTAGTTAGCACAGCTATATATGTATTGAACCGAGTACAATTAAAGAAAGACACAAACAAAATACCCTACGAGTTATGGTTTGGACACACACCGAGTGTAAGTTACTTCAAAAATTTTGGTAGCAAATGTTTTATTTTGAAAGATGATAGAAATGGAAAATTTGACTCTAAAGGTGATCAGGGAATATTTCTTGGATAATATACTAAAAGAAAATCTTACAAGTGTTTGAATAAAGTTACTAATAAGATGATTGAAAGTGTTAATGTCAGAGTTGATGAATTTGCTAATAAAAATGATAAAGAAATCACTAAGGAGCTAGAAGACTATGGTAGATTCACTTATATTGAATATCTAGAGTACCTACCAAAGCCACAAGCTAAGTCAACCAAGCATCAAGAAAATAACATTGAGGAACAGCAAAGGGAAACTGATGATTGGGAAGAAGCTACCGAGAAAGGAAATGAACTTGAATAGAATGAAGAACAAAGGAGAGATCAAGTGCTGGCAAGATTTGTCAGAAGACATCATCCTAAGAACCAAATCATTGGAGACAAGCAAGCTGGCATGCTGACAAGAAGTAAGTTAAGATAAAACACATGCTTAGTTTGTGAGTTTGAACCAAAGAATGTTAAGGTTGCAGTTGAGAATGATGAATGGATCAATGCTATGAATGAAGAGATTGAACAAATTGAGAAAAATAAGACATGGACTTTAGTACCTAGACCAAAAGATAAGAATGTTATCGGTACTAAATAGATTTTCAGAAACAAGCTAAATGAAAATGGAGAGGTTACAAGAAACAAAGGTAGAGTTGTTTGCAAGGGATATGCACAAGAAGAAGGTATTGATTATGGTGAAACTTTTGCACCTATTGCTAGACTGGAAGGATTCTGCATGTTACTTGCATATGTTGCATATAAGAAATTTAAGGTATATCAAATGGATGTTAAGTCATCTTTTCTGAATGGAATACTAGAAGGGGAGGTCTACATAGAGCAACCAGAAGGATTTGTTGATCTGAATAAGAAAGACATGGTATGTAGAGTGCATAAAGATTTATATGGATTGAAGCAAGCACCGAGGGCATGGTATGAAAGGTTACATACTTATCTTTTAAGTATTGGTTTTGTAAGAACTAGTGAAAATAGCAATTTGTACATGAAAGGAGGATATGATGATACTATTTTGATTGCTACAATATTTGTGGATGATATAATTTTTGGAGGACAAGATCATATATGTAAATCATTTGCTGATGTGATGAGAAAATAATTTGAAATGTCAATGCTTGGAGAGATTAAATTCTTTCTAGGCTTGCAAGTTATTCAGCAAAATGATGGAATTTTCATCACACAATCAAAGTATATTAAGGAAGTATTGAGAACATTTGGCATGGAAGATGCTAAACCAGTTGGAACATTGATGGTCATAGGCTGCAAACTAACTAAAGATGATGAATCCATAGGGGTAAATCAAACACTCTACCAATCTATGATTGGTAAACTGATGTATGTTATACATAGTAGGTCTGATATTGCACATGCAGAAGGGATTATGGCTAGATTCTCTGCCAATCCAAAGGATTCACATATGGTTGCATCAAAATGAATCCTGAGATACCTGAAGAAGATGGAGGACTATGGTTTATGGTATCCTAAGGAAGGAAAATTTGAACTAAGAGTTTACACCTACGTAGGTTGGGCTAGAAATGTAGATGACAGAAAGAGCACAACCAGAGGAGCATTTTTCTTTGGTGAAAGACTTGTAACTTGGACAAGTAAGAAACAATCTTGTATTTCTTAGTCCACAACTAAAGCAGAGTATGTTGCTTCTACTACAAGCTGTTCAAACATTTCTTATATCAAACAAGTGTTGGAAGGGGTGAATGAGGTAATCACTGAGCCGATGATTATATATTGTGACAACACTAGTGCAATAAATATTTCTAAGAATCTTGTAATGCATTCAAAGATAAAGCATATATCAATTAAGTATCACAACTTAAGAGAACAAGTATAGGAGAAGAAAGTCAAACTATAATATGTTACATCAAAGGAGAAACTTGCTAATATTCCTACCAAGCCTCTACCAAAGGACACTTTTGAATACTTGAGGACTAGACTTGGCATTCGTCCCCTGTCTACCGGTCACTAATGTGATCTAGAGGTTTCATTAGCCTAATATTATCAGAAGATCATTCATGTTTATGCAACATAGCTCACACTTTGGATTATGTCTAAGGTTGTGAAAGATTTGAGGAACTAGAATAGAGAATTGGCATATCAGTATACCAAGATACATTATCTGCACCGAACAATAGAGAGTTACTTGGCTATTGTAGAGCTGTATGTTTTATGTTTTTCTTTGGCATTGTTGTCAAAGGGAGAGATAAACAATATGAGAGATAAGTAGAGAGATCAATAGAATATCTATCTAAGGGAGAGATAATCTGAGAAAGTCAGAGAGAGATTTGAAGATTTGTTGCTGAAGAATAGAAGGAATCTAAGAGCTGAAAAGATCAAAACTACAGAGGAAAGTCTACACTTGTAATGTTGTTATGTAATGTAGTGATTAAACATATTAAATATCAAGCTAGGGAGAGCTTACCGAGCTACAACATTTACTTACATAGTTATGGAATACATGTTTGGTATGTGTATGGCATATTTCATATTGCTTGTGTTGCCATCAATGCCAAAGGGAGAGATTGATGAACTACAACTGATTAAACACCTGAATGACTTGAAGATCAGTGATTAGAGATCACTAAGTACTGAAATGATATGTAAGATAATTGAATCAATCATTATGTTGTCATTGATGTCAACTAATTTTGATAGTACTTATCATGTTAGTTACAAACATCTAAACATCTCTAAAAGGGAGAAGAGATGAAGAACTGAGTTATCTATATGGATAAAGATGGATATGACATATGAGGATAAGGAATACCTTGGGTAACTTATTGATGAGTCTATGACTTTATATTGTTGACTTGATTATGTTGCATTAATCTATTATGAAGGAGGAAGCAAAATTGCACAAGGTAGTGTGGTCGGTAAATGAAGCACTTCAGTATACACCAAGCCAGTGTAGTGTATACCAAGTGACAGTATTAACTGAGCTTGGGTTTGCCGATGCATTTCTTTGTTAACCGAGTATGGATGAAAGAATTAAATACTTAGTTTAGCCGACATGAGAAAATGATGAGCTGGAAATTGTTATGATTTTGAGATTGAGGATAAAGTTTGTTATGAGATCCATGGCTGACAAAATTTGAAGAAGATCTAAAGGATGGAATTGAAATGTGTTATTGACACAACCGCCAAGGAAGGTTTAAGAGGAAAAATCAATGAAGAAGATTAAGCAGAAAAATTTGATGGTTGATATGAAAATGATTTATCCGTCTATATAAGAGATATGAGTTTCACTGTTGAAACTATGCTGAAAGAAAGAAGACTACAAAGATTTTATGTGAATACAGTTTCATGCATGCCTGATCAGACTAGTTGAAGGAGAACTGAACTACAGAACAGTACCGAGCGTCAGAGAGCTATTACCGAGTGAAAGTAAGTTGAGGAAGTGAATTGAAATATTGATTAGAGGATTTGTATGAGCTTAGAATATATCTAAACCTCTACAAGATAAGTTGCATTGTAATTAGATCAACTACCATTTCATTTTAACCATTGATTCAAAAAATCTCCTAACCGAGTGGACTTAACCATCTTATGTTATGCCCCTATGTCATTCAATGAATGTACATTGTTATCCTATCGACCCCATAGTGAATGTTGGTTGAACAATAATTGTTAGTCTTAAATCCTCTAACAAGGTCACACCCAACAGTGTGTTTGTAACCTTTAATAGGGTTGGCTCTTCACCGAGCTCACTTCAGAAGAGTGAAAATTATTTTGGGTTACTGGTCCCAAGTGGTTTTTCCCTTTAGGGTTTCCACGTTAAATCACTATGTTATATGTTTCTGTGATGATTTCTTTATCATCATACTTTACATATTGCATATTTGATTTGGTCAGTAATCACTGTGATTTAATTAACTAGTAATCGGTAAAGGCACTGACAGTTTAGTAGTTTATGTTACAGAGCTGCAGAATTTGTTGAAATTGTTTTGAAAGTTACATATTTGTATTTGGGACTGTAGGATAACTGATCTAACTAATTCACCCCCCCTCTCAATTAGTCTAACACTAAAAACATCAATCAAATGCGCACTCTGCAAGGAAGGATACAATCTATTAGGTGTTTCATCTCTCAGTTAGCTGACATATCACAACCTTTCACTAGAACATTGCATAAAGGTGTGACTTACAACTAGAATGAAGAATGTGAAAATAATTTCAATCACATCAAACAATATTTGGAAAATCCACTGATTCTCATGCCTCTTATTCAAGGGAAGCCATTAATATTTTATGTCTCTGCAACAGATACATCATTGGGGGCATTATTGGCACAACATGATGAGAACAAGAAGGAAAGAGCTATCTATTATATCAGTAGAACATTGGTAGCTTGTGAGAAGAACTACTCTATGATAGAGAAAGCATATCTAGTTGTGACCTTTGCATCATAGAAACTGAGACACTACATGTTAGCTCATACAACATGACTAGTAGCAAAAATTGATCCATTGAAGTATTTGTTAAGAAAAGCTTCTCTCATAGGTAGACTAGCAAAATGGGTCATGCTACTAAGTGAATTTGACATTGAATATGTTGAACGAAAAACTATCAAAGGACAAGTCATCGCAAATCAACTAGCAGATGCTCCAATGTTTGATGACCAACCAATGCAGATCAAATTTCTAGATTCCTCTATCATGCACCTATCTTCCAGAACATGGTTCTTATTCTTTGACAGATCTTATACATAGAATAGATCTAGAGCGGGTATATTGTTCATAACACCTCAAGGTTACTCTATTTCTAAAGCATTCAGAATCAAATTCCCTTGCACCAACAACATAGCTGAATATGAAGCTTTGTTAAATGGAATGAAAATAGCAATCAAATGGAGAGTAACAGAACTACACATTCATGGAGACTCACAACTGGTCATACACCAAGTCAATGATGTGTATCAAATGAAAGATGAAAATTTCATTCCATACAAGCACATGGTAGATTATCTAAAGAAGTACTTCATTTCAATCACATTTGAACAAATACTTAGAACACAGAACAAGGTTTTTGATGCCATGACAATGCTATCATCTCTTCTATAGTAGCCCAAACATGAGGTATGTTATGAGTTTCTGGTGGAAGCATTGTCATCCCTACCTATGATTTCCAAGAAACCTGCATAATATGCACTGTTGTTGTTCATGATTCCTCCCACTACCAACACATATACTCCTACCTTCGAGACTAAATCATTCCAAATTCCTTCAACCGACATGAAAAATGTTACCTTATCTGAAACAAATCGTGATATGTCATCATCGGTAATGATCTATACAAACAAAGTCTAGATGGTACGCTTCTTAGGTTTTTAGAACTTGAAGAATCTCAACGCACATTAGAGGAATTCCATGAAGGTATTTGTGGATCACATTCCAATGGTCTAACATTATCTTGAAAACTCATTATGGCTGGGTACTATTGGCCAAACATGGAAAAAGAGGTCATGAAATATGCTAAGAATTGTCAAAAATGTCAGGTCCATGGTAACTTGCTTCACATGCCAGTGAGAGATTTGATTCCCTTTACAACACAATGGCCTTTCCAATAATGGGCATTTGACCTCATAGGATCTATCTACCCACATTCATCAAATGGTCACACCCATATAATCACAGTGATAGATTGCTTCACAAAATGGGTTGAAGCAGTTCCTTTGACACAAGAAACAGGCAAGAAGATCTCAATGTTCATCCTGAATTACATAATTTATCGATATGGCATCCCACACTCCATCATCATAAAAAATGGAGGCCAATTCAAGAACAAGGACCTAGACTCCTTATGCTCTAAATTCAAGATCACTCAACATTGGTCATCTATTTACTATCCTTGAGGGAATGAAAAAGTTGAAGCATCCAATAAGAACTTATTAAAAATCTCGCATCGCACAGTCAATAAAAACAAGCAGAGACTGGCACCTGATGATAAATCCATCTCTTTGGGCTTACAAAACAAGTATCAAAACACCCACTAGGGCTACTCTATTCACTTTATTATATGGGACTAAAGTGGTACTTCCTATAGAGGTTGAAATCCCATCACTCGGAATCAGAATGCATGTCTAGTAATTGATGATGATTACAAAGTGTCTAGGTTGCAAGAACTTGAACTACTAGATGAGCGCAAGTAAGTCATGTATGATCATCTCAAAGTCTATCAGAAAAGAATGTCTAGAGGCTACAACAAGAAATTCAGACACAGAGAATTTCAGGTTGGCGATCTAGTCTTGAGAGAGAATACTAAAAATTAATCCCATCAAGAACGTGCGGGGAAGTTTGAACCCAACTGGCTGGGTCCATTTGTTATCACTACTACTTTTAGCTCTGGAGCCTATCAACTTTCAACAACTGAAGGAGAACAACAACAAGAACCAATCAATGTTCTCCATTTGAAGAAATTTTACGCCTAAGACATTCACTATGTGATCAAGTCCTAAAAAAAAAAGAATAAAAAAAAAAAAAAATCTTGAAAAAAGGGTCATCGTGTTGAAAAACTAGCAATAGGCGCCTTGGTGATTCAACAAAAAAATAAAAAAAATGGAAAAATACAAAAAAAAAAAATGAAAAAATGAAAAATACAAAAAAAAAATGAAAAAATGAAAAATACAAAAAAAAAGAAAAAGAAAAAGTGCCTTGGTGAAAACTTGGTAAAACAGGTGCCTTGGTAGCAAAAATAGAATCTCTGCCAAGATGGTGAAAACCTGGTAAATGGGCACCACTTGTATCAAAATGTCTAATCTATCAACACAATCTTGGCATTTCCCAACTTTCTGTTATGCTTTAGTTTGTACATATCCTACAATTCAATAAATTTGATCTATGCACCAACAAGCAAAAGTGTCTGCATCCTATCAAAGTTTCAACTTGGGGGCGATCAATGTCATATCCTATGGTCCTCAATGTCTTCAGACAAGTCATATCTAGTCCACGTCCTTTAAATCTATATTTGAGTCTGTATGTCTATCTCCCTACCAGAAAAGGATTTTGCATCTAGCAACAACACAACCAAACTACAACAACAAACAAAAATAAATCTTGGGACATGCTTTAATCTTCTTGTATGCTAACTGATTCACATTGAGATTTTTGCATATTTTGTCCCTTCGAGCTCATCGATGATGTCCTTTATAGGATTTAGAGAGTGATGACTGGGGGCATAATCTGTCATTTGTCTTCTGTTTGTAAATGAAAATCTATTAACTTTGAAAATTTTGGATTGAATTGGTGTCCACTATAAGTGCCTCCATCACGATTGGATGGTCATGTGTACCTTGACCATCGATATCTAGATGCTTCAGGGAAGTTGGATCTAAATCTATCTTTTTAAATGATTTCTTACTCCTACTATGAAACATGATACTACCCAAGGATGTGAGTGATAAAGGGTCACTGTGGATAATTCACATCGGAATCAGAATGATCTCTAAAACTGCTTGGTGTGTTTGTATGCAAGGTGTATTCAGGTCATCACAATGTTTATGTTCTGATGCTTATACAAATTCCTAAATCAAAATGGACATGATATTCAGGTCATCTTGGCTTTTGTGCCTTGGTGCTTATATGTAAACCCGACATTTCAAAATAAAATTCAATATTCATATGTTCATGGTTGCCTAACTAGTGAATATTTGTCTTGCATTTTTTATTTTGCATGGTTGCATCTTTCTCATGATCTAAATAAAGCATGATGTTTGATATTCTCCATAATTGCACTAAAAACACATCACAAGGACTGAGCATCGTGTGATGGTCCCTGCAAACTAATCAACAAGAAGTCATCATTCTGAGTTAAATATATGTTTTGACAATTAAATGAGCACTTGAAATCTTCATGTACCTATAAAAATATCATGTGCATCACTGCATAACATCTCATTTTCATAAACACTTCACGTATAATTTTCATACATACATGTGCATCCATCAAATATAAATCAAAACATACATTTGCATTTTCATCTCCCATCTGTCAATGCATTTTACATTGCATATTCATACATTCAACAGTGAAAAGGAAATATTTCATACACTTTCATCACATGATAAAACATCATAAATCAAAATGACAAGTGCTATGAATTCAAAACCACTAAATCTAATCTCATATATATATATATATATATATATATATATATATATATATATATATATATATATATATATATATATATATATATATATATATATATATATATATATATCTTGATATAGTACAAGGGGTGCACCACGTGCATGTCATACAAAAATGAGCTTCACTGAGCTATTTGGTACAAAAGATCAAAATGTCAAAAATGAGGAATGCCATGTCTTAGCTGTCTGCCTGGTCCTCAACATCAACCGCTACTTCTCCTGTAGGTGCATCAGGTGGTGGCTCGGCACGCAAGGCTCTAGCTCCCTCAGACCCTAACATATACTGAGAGTATGATGTCACTCTTTGCCCACGTGGCACCACTAAAAAATATGTAGACACATAATATGTAGCATGCCCCACCTAATGGATGACCTCGGCCTGTAAGCACCTAACCTCAGCATCTCACTCTCTCAACTGTCTGTCGCGCTATTGTAGTTGAACCTCTAGAACTAAGCTATGCACCCTCTGATCTTGGAGCTGGTGATGTACCCACCTGATAATATCTTGAGGAGTCTTCCTTAGTCTAGGATCTACCTCTGCTACTACCTTAGCCTCCTCCATAGTCTCATCAACACTTGTATCAGTCTGCACCTTATGGTGTCGAACCTCAGCTCCTAAATCAAAATATGGGGCATCATGTGCCTCATCCATGGGTTCATCCTAATGTGCACCTAGCATCTCCTTAGCACCTATGGTACTACCAATTCCACCTAGTGTGCCACCCTCACCTCTGCTATACCGATGTTGCAAAACTATCAGTCTACCTGTTGGAGCTGCCCATGGTATGAGAGGAGGTCTCATATGTCTTGTTGGTCTAGGAGGGGTCCCCACAGCTCTCTGCATTGGTGGAATGGGCTGCCTAATTGGGATCTATACCTCCTTGCATCTCTGTTCTCTACCCATAGGGGCACCTATCATATCCTCAGCCTCCTCCATCATGGGAATCAGCTCCGTTGGATCGAAGAACCACCTAATGGAATGCTCTATAATATATGCTATGCACACATCAGTGACTCCCACATTAGCTACCTAGGCTCGATAATCCCAGTCCCTACTCTAGTGTAGCCCGCTATACTCAAGGCTACACACTGCAAAAGATAACCTCATAGACCAACCTAATCCAATCTCTCGTACCTTTCATCCATAGGAAGTGAACTCCTAAGGCTCATCTTGGATGAGTCCATACTATCTCCAAACTCATGTGATCAAAAATCTCTCGAGGACGGTGGTAGACCACCCTATCAAAATTGAGCTCTGGCAAAAGTACCCAAACTGATCCCTATCCATCGGCCATGCCTCTATCTGAAGGTATGGTCTCCAAACCACACCTTTCATGTCATCTAGTACTCAGTGCCAGTACTCGGTGTGCCCCATCCTAACTTGTGTCACAAATCCTAAGTACCCATAGATAAGAGGCTCCTGGGCCTGCCTCTCATTGCCACAAATGGGTCTACATATGCGAATGTGCTCCCATGCCCAGATCTATAGTACAATGGCTCTAGAAGCAAATAGTTTACCCTCATGGTAGACAATCTTGTGCATCTCCGCGAACATGTGTGCTAAAAGACACTATCCCCATCCATACATTGTGGGATGTGCCATCAATCGTTGAACCATAGGAGTCCAACCCATCAATAGACCATTCTATTGATGGTCAAACATGATGATCCCATCGATCATCCTGACGATGATGCACTCTAGTCTATGTGTCTACTCGTACCGCTGCACAAGCACCTCCCAAGAAATCTATTGAGAAATCTACTCATCTACTCCAAACATCATTTGGAATGTCAGTAAACCTATATTACCCACACTAAGATAGTCCAGGTGAGGGCCATGAAATAGAATCAAAAGTATCCTATAGACATCCTTGGGCGTAACTGTGATTTCCCCTATTGGGAGATGGAAGGTCTGTGTCTCAAAATGGAACTGCTCTACAAGTGCAGTAATCAACCCATGGTTCACCCAAATATCAGGCAAACTGATCAAATACTCAAAACCACATGCTGCAAGGTGAACCCTCATAAGATTGGGCAATGCTAGGCAAAGTCTCTATGTCACAAGATGTGAAATGCGGACATGGACATTAGGGTACTTAACCTACAAAGCATAGAAATGGGATAACTATCAAAAATTCACTCAAAAATAAGGATTCATGCACACAAAATGAGAAAATGAGAATATCAGTAAGTGCATTAAAGGCTATGACATTTAGCTATACAATCAAAAAAATTGAAAAATTTTCCTAAGGACCTCAAAAATGCTCATTGTTTTCCATACGACAATTTAGAGATTAAAAACTGGTGCCAATTATCGTACAATAATATACAGCTACCCATACAGCATTTGATGGGTATATGACACTCTACATGTTCCTGCACGACACTTGAGAGACCCGATGTAATGTCGTACGAGAGATGGGTGCCTCCCATATGACACTATGCTACAACAGACACAACAAATCAATTGGACTTGAAATGTCGTACGACTCCACACAGGTTGTCGTACGACATCTCGTGAAGCAAAAATTGAAAAATCATGCTAACAATCCTAGAAAGCATTAAAAACATGTCAAATTGAATTCACAAAGAGGCAAAAAGGTCCACTTACCGGATTACCATACAATCTAGGTCTCTGGTATCACCTAAAGCACTTGAAATGATGTGAAGACACAAGAACCTTCATTTTTCTCTCAAAGGGCTCCGCGAGGTTTCTAAAGTCAAATGTTTGAAATGAATTGAAAATGACCCTTTTGGGCCTTATATAGGTTTGACCTAAATTTTTAAAGTGCTCTATTTTGCATGGAAATTGCACCCCTAGCTAATGTTGATGCTCTGGACCCATTTTCGAGATGAAAATTGAAATCGAGATTGTTCACTTTGTCAAAATCACAATTTAAAATTTTTGGACCCAAGATGGTCGACTACTTGCATAATCAACCTTCATGACATCATAGAAATCCAGTATTCAACTTAACTGATTATCGTACATCAAACTCTCTAAATTTCAACTTGTTCAACCATGGTCAAACTCATGGTCAACCTAGTCAAACTTGGTCAACAAGACCCCTAAACGATGCAAAATGCATCCCTGAATGTGTACAATCATTTCTACAATCGATTACATTGCTTCTAATCATTCACACTGGCTTTCTTGCTAGATTTCAATTTTCATCCCAAAGGGGGCATGGTATTACACATTATTTATCAAATCTGACAATCAAAGTTTCATCAAAAATCAAGACAACAACCACGTCTAGTTGCTAACTCTTCAAAATTCCTCATCACTTGGGGCACATTGCTTGGGGCATATCAGATTCATCAAAATCCATTTCAATCTGGTATTCTCTCAAAAACTTAGAAACTGTATCAGCTCTTCGTAACCATCGATTCATTAGTGTTATTTCCTTGATTCTTCGTAACTGAAGGGTTCAGACTTGGCATCCTTTCAATTCCTTTGGACAATCAAGTCTGGGGTCAGGAAAGTCAATTCCTCGTAATCATAGGTTCAGAATCGGGCATTTTATCACTTCTTTGTACTCACCGGTTCATTGTTGCTATTGTTAACATCATCTCGATTCTTGGTCAATCAGGACCTGAATCAACATCTTCAAATCTCTCTATCAATTTCTATCTCAAAATTAGTTAGTCTTTCAGGATCGGTTTCTCTATCACATAATTGAGTCCGGATCTCAATCAAAAATAGATTTCTCACTAGTACATTTGACCTAGTTTTTCTACCAAAGTTTTCGACCAAAAAATGAAAAGGTTTTGCTTGGTCAGATTATAGAAGGAAAACTTCTTTTTTTTAATTTATGCCCATGTTTGTCAAAATATCGACAAATCTTGTGGTAGTCAAAATTTCAACAAACACGGTTATAACTTTAAAAAAAGGGGAATTTCATTTCTCATTTCATTATTCCCGGCTAGCGAAATAGAAGGGTAGCGCGCACGAAGGAGATTCAGTGGCTAAAACCTTAACCTAGGGTTTTTGGAGGTTTTTCATTCTTTCTCTCAACTGTTCAATTTACTAGATACCCAATCAGTATTATCATTTTCTTCTATTATTCATTGATTTATGCTTCGAGACTGGTTAGCTGACTATCTTCAAGTACATACATACTTGAAGATTTTTCATTCTGTTACATACATTTTTACCTTTGTATAGATAAAGAAAACAAAAGACTTTCATTTTAACTCCAATGGAATCCGAATGGTTCTCCAACCAATGGAGAAAAGATTTGCATTATAGGCCCATCGATCTGCTAGTCTGGGTCATATGACTATGCCTACTATTCTCCTACATGGGGACGAACCTTTCATGGAATCCTAAACTAAGTTCATATTACATTATAACCTTTCAAAGAGGGTATAACGGCATAACTCTACCTAACTTGATCATAAGTCTGGCTCCGTAGACTGGCAAAGTGACCTCTGGGTGGGGTAAGCATTTCACTAACCTTTAGAATAGGGCAGGGCATCGATCAATTGAGAATTGAACTCACAGACATGACTATGAAAGTGACCTTTCTCAATTCCCAAATTGTAGGTTGCAAACCCTAATGCTATAGTTTCATGAAATAGTATGTTGTCTAGTGTTGCCCCCAAATCATTAAATGATAAAAGTATAAATTGACAAGTAAACCCTAGCTCTATAGTTACATTATTGATTATAGTCAGTCTCATTTTCTTGTAGAACCTTGGTGAAAGAACAAATCCATTTTCCTCTGGAATCTAATATCTTATGTAGTCAATGCATCCCTTGGTGTTGTATATCCATTAGCCAGACAAAATGCAACTATAGCAAGCTTGTTATGCCTAATTAAAGAAGAAAGTGCACCCAAAGATTTGGTCTGGATAGTCACATTATAATCAAATACAAAGTTGAATAGTAGCATCTCAAAACCATTTGCATCATGCACAAGTTGTTGGCATTTTGGATTATTCAGCATGATGGTAGCCAATTTCATTAGCTCAAGTGTCTTCAGCCTTTTCGACAAATTCATTTGGTGCATATCTTGCAATCACTATAATTCACAAGCCTACATTTCTTTGAGGTGACTGGTTGTAATAGGAATCTCCAATTCTGTAATAGGAATCTACAACCAGTCACCACAAATCTTGTATCATGTGTGGAGACAATATACATGATGCTCATGGTCAATACGTAGGGAATCATGAGAATTGATATGAGATCTATCAGCAAACCATCTTGATCAAATCGACCATACAAAGGGTGAAACACATGAATGATAGAAACTAATATGTCAAGGGGGAACATATTTACTTAATACACAGCCCGCTATCTAGAGATCAAGCACATCTTTGATGAGTATCAATTAAATTTGAATCAAATAACAATATCAATAATGACTATAATAATAATATGCAAGTGCTATTTGGACAGACGTAATTGACCAACATTACTGATCAATAAACAAATCAATATAATCTTTATGATAACTAACATCATTAACTAGTCATGTCAATTGATCAGCAAGAGACAGTATAACTTGTGATTTATCTTTAGTAAATGATCCAAATAAAGAAGAAAATTCATTTACAAGATCACCTTAGCTGTCTAAACCAAAGACAAGGACATCATAGAGACAGGGACATTACAGAGAAGATTTTATTATGAGAAGATTGCAGCAATATGATATTCATGACATTTGTAGATTAGAATTTATAGCAAAACACTAGATTTAATCAAATTCTATGGTTCAAGAAGATAAGGATATCAGTATTTATTTCACAGAAATAACCTTACAATTGAAATATAAGAATTGAGTCCCAAATCTCATAAGATCGAACAAGGGATAATACAGTGGAATAGGAATCTCCTATTTGAGGTACTCTATCAAATAGTTGATGTTTATGCTTTGTTCCAAAACTCTCATTTCATAGTTGACCACCATAGAGTAGAAGTGATATTTTAACTTGTTTGTCAAACCACCAAACTAGAACTAAAGAAAATCAAATAAATAAAATAGAAAATGCTTTTGTTTGATGTTGCTCACCAATTCACCAAAGATGCTCTTGCATCAAGTTCTTTGTTGGTTTAGTCATACACTATAGCTAATTCAACCTACTCAAAATAGTCTCAATTATCAAACTAATACTTTCTCTAAAGTCAAGTTTATCCAAGGAACCTTGTCCTACTTCAAGGTTGCCCCCATCTTCCAGATTCAGCTTTAATCACAACCCCAAGCCAACTCAATTTAATCTTACTATCACTTATCAACAAGTGCATCAAAAGTAGAAATCATACACCCAAATGTATAAAAATGTATTACTCCTATATTTATCAAACAATGTATTATTCATTCTGTTAACATGTTATATAAGAAGAAATAATGAAGTCTTTCATGATCATATAGGTCTTATAGGAATAATGTAAAGAAATACATATAGATCTGACAACTCAAGCCTTGTTCAAGGTATAAGAGAAATGTTGTAGCAGGATATCAAATGAAAGAAAACTCTGATTGCAAAGCATAATCATGAGTATCAAATATTACAAGACAATAGTAAGACATTTCTATTATAGTACACTAACATTAGTCACTGTGAACCACAATGCTCATAAACAGAGTTTTTAGCCTCAAAATACAAAACTGTCATAGTGCTATGATGGGAATATATCAAAATATGTCTTGTCATTGATTATAAAAGGAAGATCTTCTGTCATGGTGTCTATTATAGGTCACTGTTATAAAAAGTTAAATGTATTACATCACAAATATTATGAGGGGAAGCTATAACAAGGAGTAAGCCCAAAAAACAACTATACAAGGTACATTCTTTAGTTACTTTCATAAAAAAGTCAAAGATGCAATGGATCAGTAGCATTCCATAAACAAAGCAAGCAAGGTTCCATAAACACGGTTCTCATAGTCCACCTGACTATTGATCTACCACCTTGCCCCAAATAGCAATGGTCTTGCATTATCTAGCACTGCACTAGACCGTAACAACCATGTGAAATGATGAGACACCAGCATTGATTCGAATGATGATTCTTTGGAAACTGTTTCAATACATACTCAAGGATCAACTTCAATTAAACCAAACAGGGACATTTGTAACCTTCTTTTGAACTTAGGCTGCAACCAATACAAAATGCACATCACGGTTTCTTTGAAACTATTTTGATTTTAGTGCTTTCGAACATTTAGAAATGTAATGAAACCAAATACTATCAAGATTGATACATTGTTCAATGGAAACTCAAAAAGAAAACCCGATACACAAATACGTTCTTCACTAAAACCTGACACCAAGATCAACTAATATCCAATCAAAATAGAGATCTTCGAAAATGAAATGAAAATGATAAATATTTTGATTGCATCTTAGATCTGAAACATTGTTTAATCTAATTTGGATTTGTCAGAATCAGTCAAGAATGTAAGAACAGAGAAATTGCAAATGAGAAAGTAAAGAACTAGGAAATTTAAATGAGATGTCTTGGACCCAAGAATGAATTCTGTATTGCCCTTAAGGAATTCATTGCAGCCTTGGGAATTCATTTTTGATGTTGCCTTAGACAATTTGCTATTGTTACTGCCTCTTTTAGTGATTCTTGGGAGAAGAAACACGTTATGTCTTGTGTGTTCTTCTCTCAAGAATCAACCTCCTATATGTAGGAGACAAAGGGAGAAAGCCAAAGGGGCCAACTTGAATGATTAATCCAAGAAGGCCAACTATAGGGCCCAAATAAATAATTCAATGCAAAACTCAAATTCCATAAACAATAGATATTAAATATATTACATATTTAATATCAGAGGGTGGAAGCATTGTGTCTCATGTCTGCATTTTTTACAGTCTCTGTAATGTCAGTGTTGAATATGTTAAATCTTATATATACATATATAATATTGATAGATTACGTATATGATTCACACACACACACACACACACACACACACACACACACACACACACACACACACACACACACATATATATATATATATATATATATATATATATATATATATATATATATATATATATATATATATCCTCTTAGTATATACCTTTGAATATATCATCAAAATATATTAATAAGACAAGAATTGAATTTCCATGGTGCATTGTGTTACTGTTCTAATTTCACCAATGAATTTTCTAATTTTGACAGTCTCCTTGGCATTCCTCACGACAGCCTAAAATTCATGTCAAAAATGGCCTGTAAACAACTGTCAGTCAATTTTTCCCAATTTACTCCACCTCAAAACCTCTGGTTGGATTTAAATGAAAGCTAGGGACATGCCCCAACTACATATGAAGTCAAATTGCAAAAATTTATCCATACAGGCTCGGGCAAGAACAAACACCAGTAAAAATACTTCAAAAACACAGTTTTGCTGATTCCAATTTGTAGAATTTCTTCATTGTGGTAGCCTTGATTCTATGGTGTTAAATCTGATAGCCTTATTACATCATTTAAAACCATTATTGGTCATTTCCCAATCCCCTAACCTAGGACCAAATCATGAGAAAGAAAAGGACATAACACAACCCTGCCATGATTGGGCTTTGAGCATTTAATATGCCAATTACTAATAGATTAAGCATATTATTACTATGCTTAATGTTCCATTTAAATGCATTTAACACAAAAAACAAATTTGCAAAACTGAACCAATCACATGTTTACAACAAAGGTCTAATAGAACTCCCAACAATTCTTAAACATGCGTTATTTGATATGATGAATTCTTAAACAATTAAGGTTGGAGTAGACATAGTTATTCACAGTTGTTTGTGTGGTACAAGGAAGATTTGGCTAGGTCAAATCTTCCTTCGTTCTAGCAGTAAAAATTGACTAAACCTTTATTAAGAATTCATCATATCAGATAAAGTATGTTTAAGAATTGTTGGGACTGGTCCTTTGGCGTGTATTAAACAGAATAGAATTTTCAGCATATTATTATCATTCTATTTCTTTGTTGTAAACATGTCATTGGTTCAGTTTTGTAAAAAAAATTTGTGAATTAACATGCCATTGGTTCAGTTTTGTAAATTTTTTTTAGGAACAATCTGGCCAATCACTGTCTACACAATACTAGTTACTCCTTTGGTATCACAAACAACAAAAACAACAAAGTTCTTGCATAAACAAGTAAAAATAATGCCTAGAAATGTTCCTACGTTACCACCAAGAAAAGATCACATTCTAAACTTTCAAATCAATACGTTGGTGTTTCGACTGTACCTATGGGACAATGTACTCCAAAATTGCAAAGAAATTAAGTGTACTCCAAATAGACTTCCCTCTACAAAGAACCGAATGGAATCTATTAACCAACCTTCTAATTGTCAAATCATTATGCTTTCAAATCAATTACCTATCTGTGTACTCCTTGCGAGGGAGAGAAGCCAAACACATAAAGAACATGCACATAAACACGACAGCTGAAAAACTTAAATGGAATACACCAAGAAGTACCAAATGATGAATGCTCAATTGTTGTAATGGAAAAGCAATATCAGAGCCGTCCATTTCTAGAACTTGATTTTTCTATAGTCCTAATGATTTTTCTTATTTCTTGTTTGTGCTTGGTGACAGGATTTTGAACATTGTTGACATACTTAAATGGAATACACAATACCAAATGATGAATGCTCAATTGTTGTAATGGAAAAGCATCAGAACCGTCCATTTCTAAAATTTGATTTTGTATAGTCTTAATTATTTTTCTATAGTCCTAATGATTTTGAAGATTGTTGACAAAGAGTGTTTCTTTTTTTTATTATAGTATAAATGATTTTTCTATAGTCGTAATGATTTTTCTTATTTCTTGTCTTTTGTCCCTTTTTAATTTCCTATGTTTGTGCTTCGTGACAAGATTTTTTCACCTTCTTTTGATGGTATATTTCATTCACTCTATGTGGAATACTATTTTTTTCACTATTTTATTTCAGCTTAATATTTCTTTCATTTTTAATATACACAGAGACTACACATGCTGATAAAAAAATGAGCTATTTGATTTAGGTTTACTTTTCATTATTGTTAAATTTGAGTAGATTATGTGATCATTTTAATTCTTTCAAAATATTCTTATTTATATATAAGACTTCTCAATTTTTTGCACAAATGATAATATATTAATTAAGGTGACTGCACCAAATATTAATATATTAAATATGGATTTTGGCTATCGCGGTTATCAGTAATTTTACTGTTTGACGTTCTCTATTTTATGTGTTTCTTGATTTCAATACTTATTAATATTTATATTGGATTGGAAGAGTAAGAGAGGCATGTCTATGAAAGACGTGACTCCTTGAGAAGTCACACCTTTCATAGGCGTGGCTCTTCATATCTCTGTCCATCCACATAAGCACCGTTAAGTGTAATACTTACGGTGATAAACACGCAGTTCAATAATATGCATTGACAGTAAATGCAATCGATAAGTTATTTAATAATAATACACAGTTCTCATAATATATTAATGATAATTATTATCATCATTATTATTAATAATAATAATGATCATTATCATTATTATATTGTAGCAATAATAAGGATTACAATAAAATTACATATATATTATAGATATCAATAATAATAATAAACATTTAGTTATATATATGTAACTCACTAATATTATAACTATTTATTATTATTGATATATGTATATCACAATTTGTCTATTATTGTATGTTCAATATTTTATCTGATCTGTGCTACAAACATCAACACTCCCTCTTAGCAAGGGAAGATAAAAACATCAATCTAAAAGAACAATACAACGTTAATTGTTAAATTTTATTTTGATATCACATTACTGTGATGTCGGAGATATGGATTGACTAAGAATATCAAGTCTCATGATATTCACCATAACTCATAGATATATAAATATCATCTCATGATATTGGGAGTATTTGTCACAGAATATCAAGTCTCATGATATTCTCCAAATACTCAGAGTAATGGCCTACCAACATCAAGTCACATGATGTCCACCAAGTACTCAAAAGTTTATGTAGTACCTCCATATTTTGCTTTCAGTTTATCAGTGTCGTACTCTTTTAGGCCACATTGCATGTGTACATTTATGGATATTGTTTCAGTGATTGTGGATTTATATGGATTATGTTTATGCTATGATGTTATGTGATTTCATATTTAGATGATTATGTTATTATGATGTGATGTTTCATGTTTCAGTTGTTTTATGATATACTTACCCCATACTAGCATGTGTATGGTGTTCATATGTATGTATATGTATTATGTGTCTTTATGGTAGAGGGCAGAGGTGTAGTTACTCGCTTTGTCGAGATCCACACGACTGACCGTACTTTATCATTGCTTGTTATATGTTGTATGTACATGCTTTGTTTTGTGATGACAGGTTTGCAGGTACAGGGCATCATGTTCCCTGAATTGGCAGAAGTGAGCATGCCCATAAAATACTCGTCTCAATGGTAAAGAGGGGAGATGACAGATGGACCCAAAACCCAATCCTTAGCCTATTTATCCTAATTGTTGGATAAAGTATCGGTTGACTACCTTGCCTGAGTTTGGTCAGGTTGACCTAATTCACGGATCCCGTCTTTTGAGATTGTATGTTGCATGAAGGTTTATGAAATATTGCTTTGATTTAATTGTTTGCTATGGTTTTTTTTTAATTAATAATATAGTGGGAAATAATGATTAGAGGAGTTCTTATGTTGTTGAATAATTATTAATTAATTAAAAATCAAATATGAGAATATTTGAATTTAATTAATTAATTGTGCTAATTTATGATTTAATATGTTTTAATTAAATTGTTGAAAATTAGTGCATGATATAATTGTGTCATAATTATTAAATAATTTAAATGTGGAATTTTATATTACTTGTGCTTTATTGATTTATGTGAAATTTGATTTCATAAAGTGACTTGTAAAAGAATTCTATGGGAGTTGTGCATAAATAATATATTTTATAATTATTAATTGAAATTTTCCCTCAACTCAAAAAAAAGGAGGAGTTTGAGTAGGAGTTGTCTGGTGACTCATTAGGGTTTGCATGATAGGTGGATTTGATTTTCTATTTGGGGAAAGTTTGCATTCATTTGTAAGGAGGAGGTTTTGTTGGAAATTTCAATTTTGGGGAGAGAGAGCATTTTTGGAATATTTTGTGCTTTCTTGTGTTCTTGAGAATTTGGTGTGTAAATTTTTCTGGGTGAAGTGTGTGTGCATCTCGATTTGGATTCTGCATATGTTGTGATTCAGAGTTGCAGGATTGAGCTTCTACATTATCAGATTTGGGAGATTCAGCATCTTACAGGCAATTCTACATCAGATTTATAGCATTGGAATTGAGGTAGGGTTTTGATGAATTTTTCCAGTATATTTTTTTATTTGTAGAAATTAAGTAATATGTTTTGCCTGTTGAATCTAAGGCTAAATTAGTAATTTTGGTTAAGCTTTCATTTTTAGGATTCTAAAAGCTATTAGAAAAGTTTTTTTTGTATTTTATTATTACTTGGCACAGTAGGGAAATGCTGGCAAAATTTTTGGGAAAAACTCAACCTAGAACTCTCATAAAACAAAAAAATCAAATCTGGTATAGTTAGACTATAGAGAAATGAAATTCAATAAATGGGTTGGGAAGGAAAATGATTTTTGTTTGAAAAAAATGAATTCTGGGCAAAAAAATACCTTCCCTGTGTGAAAAATGACAGTAAGAATATTTTACACCAGTTAATAATATTAGCATGTTTTGTTGAAAATTTGTATTGCATTAGAATACAAATTAATTAACAAATAGAATAGGACAATGAAATTTATGAAAAATTTCCTATTTTGGAAAATTTTCCAAGCCTGTGTGTTTTTCCATTTCTGGAAAAGGCCATTGGAAAGAATATTCCCTTTGGAATCTCGAAATTAGCATTTTAAAAAATATATATATATATATATATCTTTATTGGTCAAATGTGCTAGTTTTACTTTATTTATTTATTTTTTATATATGTATATAAACAAAGTGATGTATTGACAAAAAGATTACTTTTTTAAAAAAAATGTTAATTAATAACATGAGGGAGGACACGGGTTTCAATTCCGTACCCCCCTATCATCTCAACTGTCACGCTTTTTGATAAAATGTTTGTATTATAATAATAAAAAAAATCATTAAAAAGAAAATTTTAAACAATGTGTAAAGGGAAGTGGGGCCACCACCTTCCCCACTCCCTTTGGGCACGGTGGCCGTAGCAGAGCACTGCTATGGCAGTGGTACTGACATAGCAGTACCACTACTACGCGGGCTGGCCTACACATAATTTGCAAAGGGCTGTAGTATAGGGCGCGGGGTGTGGGGTTCGCAAGGACCCCCCCCCCCCCCCCCAAGTTGTTAATGTTATTTCATTTTTCGGTTTTTATATATATTGAATTTGGTTTATAAAATATGTTTTATAAAATTTTATTTTATGAAATATGTTTTATTAAGAAAAAGTTTTATTGAATTTTTTTATTTTAATAATTTTAATTTGTTAATAATGAATTTATTAATTAATTTAATAATTTTAATTTGTTAATAATGAATTTATTAATTAGTGTAATAAATTTTATTAACAAATCTTATTTTGTGAGAATTATCCATGGATGTTTAATAGTATTTATTAATTGCTCTTTTATTTTATTTATTTAAATAAATATTGCCTTATTGGAAAATATACCTTGTGTTCTATGGGTAACTAATTAGGTTTAGTCAATTGAATAAATTATGATTGTCTATTCAATCTGGTTTTAAGTGTAAAGAATATTGTGTCTTGCTTTATTATGGTCAAATTGGACTTTTACTCAATGTTGTAAACGTATGATTTTCCTTCTCATTTGTACATGCATTATTTTATACTGAAATTGGTTGTTTTTCACCATATGGTTTTTTATCTTTCCTGTATGTTTGGGTTATCAGTGTTATGGGATCTAGATGACCTAGGAAAGACAGAGGCCTAAGATTTGTCTTTTGATCATGTTGTTTATCATGTTTGGCGTGAGTGTGTATTCTATATTTTCCAGTTGACCTTATAGGCTCTGGTTGTACTATGTGATTCAGTGAATATGATATGTAGTCAATCCTGGTTTCTGTGACGATTCTGGATATGTAACTATGTAATTTATCTATGACTTGATCTAGGAGAGATCTATGAGCCTAGGGTAGTTTACCTAGATATGTGTTAGGAGGTGGCTTGCAATAAGCACCGGGGCCCACAAGTGGCTGTTGTTGACCACTTATTGTAAGTTATTGTAAACAAGTGATAACCTAAATTAAACTAAGGGAAATAAATGAACCTAATAAGATAGTTTCCTCTCCCATGCTTGAGTGCTAGTACAGACTGATATGAGGATGAGATGATGCTTGCCGCCTATTGAGGTGTGTGTCCTGGCATAGTTAATGGATTCGTCAGCATGAGAGGTCATTGATTCTGTGTATGGTCACTTGAGTGCCGGGATCTAGAGAGATTACTAGGATGAGACTCAAGGGTTAGACGTACATGATGACACCTTCCTCCACATAGTCTAGTTATCCTACATGGTCGGTTGCCTCTGGATTAGTGATTCATACCTCTCACTACCTTGTTGACTTTGAGTTAGTAAGCTTTCAAGATTCCTTTCCTAGTAGTGTTTCCTGGTTTGATTTGATTATCCGATTGGGGTCCGATGTTATCTCCTCAGCATAGTGGGGTAGGCCTTTGTGGTTCTACACGGACGGGTGGTAGTGATTCTTTACCATTTGAGATTCAACGTCCTGGTGCCGGTGCTTGGTGGTGTCTTTGCAGTTGGATCCTTGTGCTACTTCATTGATGTTCTTTCTTATATTCTTTATTTGTAATCCTGTATTAGCGTATCGCATGTGATGCCTAATCTGGACCTTGTATTATCATAGTTATATTTATTACTACATACCCTGCGACATGTGCAGTGGATGTCAATTTATGTATATGTCATGGATGACCATGAGGATTGTATTTATTGTTATATCATGTTATTGTAATTTATAAGTTATGGAATCTTTTGTTAATGTTAGTTGTGTTTCATTCTTAAGTAATTCTACATCATGGAACCCTTGAGTATTGTAATCTGTGATGAATGTTATTTTCAATGTGAGTAAATGGTTATTGCTTCCGCTCTGTTATTTATCTTGTTTGATAACTTTAGAAAAAAAAATTGTTCACCAAACTTAGTAGCATGTTTAGGATTAAATTCTCTTAGCGGGGCGTTACAGTTTACAAAGATATCACCTCATGATATCGGGAGCATTGGCCTACAGAATATCAAGTCACATGATATTCACCAAGTGCTCAGAGTAATGGCCTACCAACATCAAGTCACATGATGTCCACCAAGTACTCGGAGTAATGGCCTACCAACATCAAGTCACATGATGTCCACCAAGTACTCGAAGGATGTTCATAGGTAATGTGCACTTACCATAGGAACATTCATGTCTTCTATCATGATTTGTTTCAGCCATCATCAGATGTCTATCATGACAAAAGATTAAGTTATTGTAAGATCATCACCTTTCAATAACTTTAACAAATACAAGTGATAATCAATTTAGAAGTCGTCACTTCCTCATGATTTACACATGGCCCAAAAAATAATATGATAATCTTATTAATACAATAATCAATTATTACAATCATATCAAGTTTACCTCAGAAGTGTTCCACCTTCATCAGTGAACTCCCTCTTAATCACAAAATATCTGAATTTCTTTAGAATGCAAGTTTCTCTGAATGCCAATTTGAATTACTGGCTTCAACAAAGGAAGCTTGAATTTTAAGCCTGTAAGGACATTTAAATGCAGTGTGACCATATTTGTTGCATCTATAACATTGTATTGTAGAGGGATCTCTAGATTTCTTGAACGATTGTTTACCATTTGAGTTCTTGCCCTTTTTCCTTTTCAATTTAGCAGTGAGAATCTGAATGTCTTCATTTGTGGATTTCATATTGACTCCTCTAGATATTAAATTACACTCTTCTTGAATGCAGTCAGTTTTTAGTCGATCGAACTTGGGAAGTTTGGAGCGAGCACTTATTCCTTGTCTGAAGTTTTCCCATGACATCGGGAGTCCATTTAGAGTTACCATAGTTAATTCTTTACTGTTATAGATGTGACCAATTGTTGATAATTGATTTCTTAATTCCGTTATCCTCATAAAATATGAGGTGATAGTCTCTCCTTGTTTCATTTTAATATTAGAGAGTTGATTTTTAAGAGTAAGGATCCTGCTAGTGTTATTGATCTCATACATGTTTTCTAGGGCTTTGAACATTTCATATGCAGAGTCTAATTTTGTTATAATAGGTAGTAGATGATCTTTAACTCCATCTACCAATAGTTCCATTGCTCTGGCATTTTCCTTTTCCCATTTGCTCTTCTTCTTATTCTCAATAGATTTAGGGGGATTTTGAACAATAGTTTGTAACTCATTCTTTGTCAGTATAAGAATCATCCGTAGTTTTCAAGAATCAAAATTTGAAGCACCTTCAAGTCTGTCTTCGAGTCTGATTCCGTTCACCATTTTGTGAATGTAAATTTTCCTAGAAAATTTTATAAAGAATTATGATCTTGATCTCCCTTCAAATTAATCGAATCTTCCTTCAAGTGATTAGACTTTTAACAAAGGAACCTTGCTCTAATACCATGTTAAATTTGAGTAGATTATGTGATCATTTTAATTCTTTCAAAATATTCTTATTTATATATAAGACTTCTCAATTTTCTACACAAATGATAATATATTAATTAAGGTGACTGCACCAAATATTAATATATTAAATATGGATTTTTACTGTTTGACATTCTCTATTTTATGTGTTTCCTAATTTCAATACTTATTAATATTTATATTGGATTGGAAGAGTAAGAGAGGCACGTCTATGAAAGACATGACTCCTTGAGAAGTCACACCTTTCATAGGCGTGGCTCTTCATATCTTTGTCCATCCACATAAGCACCGTTAAGTCTAATACTTATGGTGATAAACACACAGTTCAATAATATGCATCGATAGTAAATGCAATTGATAGGTTATTTAATAATAATACACAATTCTCATAATATATTAATGATAATTATTATCATCATTATTAATAATAATAATAATAATGATCATTATCATTATTATATTGTAGCAATAATAAGGATTACAATAAAATTATATATATATTATAGATATCAATAATAATAATAAACATTTAGTTATATATATGTAACTCACTAATATTATAACTATTTATTATTATTGATATATATATGTATATCACAATTTGTCTATTATTGTATGTTCAATATTTTATTTGATCTGTGCTACAAACATCAACAATTATTGTAAATGGTTAATATTTTTTATGGTACTCCTTGGTGTATTTCATATAAAAATAATAAATGTAGTAATGATGGTGCGGTGCATTATTGATATAGGCTCGATAACTCTTGTCAATGTGCCAAACTGTCAATGTGGTGGTGGGCAGTGTGTGTTGAAGACTTCACGGACACAAAACAACCCTGGACGACAATTTTGGTGCTGCCCAAATAGAAAAAAGGTTGCTAATGTGTATATATTTAATGTTTCTAATGTAAATACTATTCATTATATTATAAGAACTAATGTAGACTGGGCATCACAAGGAAATAATGGTTGCGGATACTTTAGTTGGGTTGATAACAACTCATCTGCATCTATCTGCCCATCTCCACTTATCTGCGATGAAGGATTTGAGTGAAAAACGTGTCAGGCTAGGGAAAATGCCAAAATTATATTTTTATGATGCCTTCTTTGTATTGTAATTGCATATCTTTGTTGCGACCATATGTGGAGATGAGCTCAGGAATTAGTCAGTTTAGTATTTTCATATTGTAACTAATATTTTAATATGGATATGGCATAACTTCTCTTTGCCTCAAGTGCGCATATATATGGTTTACATATTTTTTTACAATAATTCTTCATGTTTATGGCTCAGGTGAGCCCCAATCTGCTATCAATCACATGATTTAACATATAGTGTTTTCTTGGTTATTCCATTTGTTCCTTGATACATCAATTCGACCACACCCACTCCACTTCATGTGGATGTCTTTGAAATAGACTCCTAACTCTAATAAACTGACTGTAACTACTAACTAACCTTATAAAACAACAACAGCTAAGAATGATCACTTGCCAACATCTTTTGAATACAAGGTCCTCGAGAGATCAATCAATTGGGATGAGTGGGCGAGGATGATGAGATGGGGGAAGTGGAGTTGAATCCTGATGAAAAGGAAGCTCTAGCTACAATTAGGAAGAAGAAGAAGATGCTTATCATCGAACACAGATTGAAGAAGAGTACTGCAGAGAGCAGGCCTACTGTACCAAGAAAGTTTGACAAGAACAAGGAATATGGCTTAAATAGAATGGGAAGACATCTTTCTAGCCTAGGCTTGGATCCTTCGACAATTAGCTTGATAATAAATGAAGCAAATGAGAGCTGAGCAATTAGCTTCCCAAGAAAATTCTCATAAATGAACTGTGCGTACCCCAATTCTTGTGGCCTCTGTGCATACCAAAAGATTAAATTTGAAACAAAAAGGGTAAGGTTAGCCTTACCCTTATTGTTTCAAATTTATCCTTTGGGTACGCACAGAGGGCACAAGAATTGGGGTACACATAGTGCATTTATGGGATTTTTCTTGGGAAGCTAATTTGCTCATTTGTTATCTACTTCATTATTATGAAGCTAATTGCCAAAAGATCTAGGCCCAAGATAGAAAGATGTATCCCCAAACACATAAAAAATATGCACATAAATACGACAGCTAAGAAACATAAATGTAGATTTCACAATAGCTGAGAAACATAATTGTAGGCATCATGGTCACAATTTTTTGGAGACAACGTAATTGAGTTGTATGCCCAAACGATGGAGAGAAACTTATGCTCCTCTGATTCCAAGTTGATGCACTACTACATTTGGGGCCAAATTTTGATGGCCATTTGTCGGATTTGCAACGCTCATTTGTCAAAATTTCAACACATGAGTTCGTCACCATTTTTGCGTAGAAGATTGCGACAGAAGACCTACCTGTCATTTACCGACACCATCTCACGTTGAAAATTTTCAAATGACAACAGCTTCAAAATGGCATTTCCTACGGTTCATCCATCAAAATTCTGATAACAAGACCTATCAAAAATATACAATCTCTGTCGGAACTGACTGTCGAACCATATGATTTTCGACAGTATAACTGTTGGAATACCGAAAGTTAGCATCATATTCTGATAGATCTACCTGTCAGTGATATGGCCTCACTGTCGAACATTCTGTCAAATATGTTCTCTTTACGACACTTAAACTGTCGGAATAGCGACAATTCTGCACTATTCTCTGACAGGTTTCCCTGTCGAACGTATAGCATTATTGTCACATGAAATGTCATAAATTATTTTTTCCTGACATTTTGTCTGTCGAATGCATAGCACTTTCATCGAAACTAATGCTAAAGTGTCAAAAAACTGACAGATTGGCACATTAAAGTTAACACAGCTCAAGAGACCATCATAAGTTGTCTCTTTCTTCGGTCTATATTATTGACAGAATGTTTTACCTTTCATTAGCTTATCAAATTTGGGGATTTGAAAGAATTTAATAGAATATTTTCATGACAACGTATATTATTTAAGTTGACGTTGCATGAATTTATCTACTTCGTGCACTTGTAGACTATGAGGACGGCGATAAAGAAGCATTGCCATGGGAGGAGGTGCTTCTTTATCGCCATCTTCATAGTAGACAAGTGCGTGAAGTAGATAAATTCATGCAACGTCAACTTAAATAATATACGTTGTCATGAAAATATTCTATTAAATTCTTTCAAATCCCCAGATTTAATGAGCTAATGAAAGGTAAAACATTCTGTCAATAATATAGACCGAAGAAAGAGACAACCTATGATGGTCTCTTGAGTTGTGTTATCTTTAGTCCTAGCTACTTGTCGATCGTCGAGAATAATCACCACCTTGCATTTATGTACACTACAGAAATTGATCACAGTCTCGCAAAAACATTTTACACTTGTACATCTCATCAATATTGGAGGCCTAAAGTAATTTTATACGATCACTAGTGTATGCACCCTAAAATGGTCGCCTAGACTTTGGGCCCCATTTATTCAATTTGTCAAATATCAATTTCCTGAATCAATGCTTTGCAATTTTCAAATCAATTCCTTGATCAAATCGCAATTAAATCAATAATTCAAATATTTCTAAGGTTTGATCATGTCATCAATAATTTTATTTAATTAAAAGAAATAATCCCTTTTAAATAAATAAAATAACTTTATTTAATTGAAAGTAATATCTCTTAAGTAAAATAAATTTATTTAATTAAAACCCTTTTTAATTAAATGATTTTATTTTATTTTATTAATATTGATCTTTTAATTAAATAACTTTATTTTATTTAATTAAAAGAGAATTATTCTTTTAAAATAAATAAAAATCCTCTTAAAGCTCTTTGTGATGAAAAAAGGGAAACAAATAATTAAAAATAAATAAAATCTCTTTTCTCTCCACACTTTCTTAAAAATGAGCTTTATTTCCTCTTTTTGGATTTATCCCACATTGCTCTTGATGATGCATTCTCTTCCACATTTTCCTATATAAGGAGCCCTCTCCTTCTCATTTTAGATCCCAAAATTTTCATGTTATTGTTATACTGCAGGTTTGGAGAGCAATCTTGGAAGAAGCTTTTGAGCACATTTGGAACTTGGATATTTGAGACTTCTTTCTTCTTGTCTTCTCTCATGCCTTATGGCAATCCATAGTTTAGATTAATATTGCATTCACATAATAGTTTAAATTCATGTTTCCTTTCATAGATTAACATTGTATAAGCATTCATTTCAATAGAATAGTTTATTTCTTGCATTGTTATCATCTAGACTAGTTTCATTTGCATGCAATAACTTGATGATCATGGAGATTAGCATGCTTGCTATTCATCTTTGAATCTCTCATTTCTTGGTGTACTTGCATGGGCATAACTAGGTCAATCTGAGGGCCTCATATACAAACCCCTGCACTCCACGAATAGAGAGTTGTGAATCACTGTTTGAGACCTCATTCTTGAGTGTTCTTGAATGTAATGATTCATAGAAGTGTGACTACTTTCTAGCACACATTTTTGGCACCCATCGTGGGGCAGAAAAGATTAATTTCTGGCCTCATTCTTGATTGGTTTTTCAGTTTTAGTGTTGGTTCCAGGCCTTGTACGGCCATGTACAGACAGGAAACCCTATAATATAGTAATAGATGGATATAAAGATGAATCATCTTTCTCATGATTTTGGTTTGGTTTATTTTTATAAAGAAATGAATAAGTTATGATCATTTTGGTGAAAGTGGGTATTTGCAGATTTGAGATTCTCTGAATACAGTCAGATTGAAACATCTAGTACGGACAAAGTATGAAGAATCAAGACCTCCAATGATATTCATTGGAAAGATACATGAATTAGATTTCATTTCCTTTTTTTTTGAGTCATTTTTATTTAGATTTGTGAAAGTTACGAGCATTTGAGTGAAAATTGGTTTTTAACAATCTGCATTGGAGTTGCAGGCAATGATTTTCTCTTAGAAAATAATTTATGAATGGTAAAAATAAATGGCTTACATATTTGGAAACTAGATTCATTAATAGTTACTATGAAATTAGTTTGGTTTTATTTGGATTTTTTTTGAGAAAGATATGTGATTCCCTAGGCAGGGTTTGGTGTTTTAAATCTGATTTATGACAGAAAAATTGCAGTCTGAAAATGTTATTGGTTGAGGAACCAAATGGAATCATAAGACCTTATAATTTTGAGAAATGGTAGTTCTTGATGTTGGCTAAAAACTTTATTTTTTTTAGAAATTTTAATATTTTGATTTTATGGGTCAAATAAATCAATCTTTAAAGACTATATTGAAGACAACAATGTTAAATCAAACTCCTAACAATTGATTTTCATATCTAACCATCTTAGGGTTTTTTTTTTTCAGAGCTTAAAATCTCTATAACACTTTGTTTGGGCATAAAATCAATCTCTCATGTGTTTGGCTTGAGTGTTACATATTTTCATAGAACACATTTTTTATGCTCTTAATGGGAAATGAATGAACATAGATTTGCTTTTATACAAGTTTGTGTTTAAGTGCATGCTTGTCTTTTAACTCTAAGTAATTCTTGGTCTCAAATATCAAAACATCTCATTGAGTTATATAGGGCATGGATTCATTCCTTGTTTACATGAAGATTTAAATGCACCACTTTGTGGACTCACTTCATGTTTACTTGGAAAGTTAAATATTCCATGATTCAAACCCTCTTGCACTTATGAGAAGTATTGATTAGCAGTCTTAAATTACTTGTGATTGATCTAGATTGCTATCTTTGGTTATTGGACTCACTAATCTGTCGGCCCCTCATTTCCGCCCTGTGGTTGCAATTTCAGTGCCACATTAAAGAGGAGGGGTCTATAGGAAAGAAGCATTAATTGTTCCACTAGGCAACCCTTTTGTGCTTTTTGGAACTCACTTGTTTTCTAAGTTGTGGACTCATTTGTAGCTTGTGTGAGGTGTTAAGTGTTCCACCTTGTGGACTCACCTCATATTTTCTTTAAGCATTAAGTGTTCCACCTTTAGTTCTTTTCAATACCTTTTGATAGAGAATTACTTACTTTTTCATTTCTAGAAAGCCTGCTTGGGGATTTCATCACCTCAAGGGACGACCTTAACTCCCGTGTTCTGGCGGAGTATAAATATCAGGAGGTGAATCCAAAGACACCTCTCTTGGGAATGAGTTAGATTTCACTCTTGGCTAAGCCTCAAAGAACTTTATACCTTGAAGTGAAGAAGGAGATTTGGGTTACCGTCTCCCTCTGGCTATGTGATTTTTGATTCTTCTCATCTACGGATTTGGGCCTTATGTACCTTGCGTATATCAAGGACACCCTTTAGAAAAGCCATGTATATCCTTGTAGACAGCTTGCTAGAATGTTGTTGTGTTCTGAGTACCTGCTAAAACATATCCAAGAACATACACAAGTAGAATCTTTAAGGAATAGCATACTAAGTCACTATTCTTGTTCATGTGCAAGGTTGCTTTGCCTCTTGCTCATTATTTGAAGACAATTGCTTGCTTGAACTCCTTGATTGCTATCTTATGTGCTTGATCAATGATAAAAATTTGTTGATGTACTTGATCTTTTAAAATGAACACAAAAACTGAGTTCTTGAGTTGAAGCACCAACTTTTTTACAGCTTGCTTGATTTTCTATCCTGTCATTAGAGACCTATCTTTGTCCTCTAGGGATAGCATCATTTGGTTTACAAAGTCACCTTGGAAATAATTGTCAAGTTGAAAGAAAATTCTTGGTGAGAGTTTATCTCTAGAATTGTTAGCCACATTCTTGGATAATTTTAGTACTCTTTTTGACCAAACCATTTCCATCAAATTCAATTTCAATTATATTTTGGCCTAGTCCAACCTCCTGATTCAAAAGTGCAAGGGTAGTCACCCTTTGATTTGAGGCACCTCTTTGATAGTGTTGGTAACACCTTTTGCAATTTCTATCTTACCATCTCCCTTTGGACATTAGAGAACTTTGATTATCCTAGTTTGGTGTTGACATTTTGTGAGGCCATCTTATCACCAAGCATCTTCAATTCTTAGTCTTCCTTGGTCAGTCTAGGTTAGATCCTGGGTGTTGTCATGTTGCTCATCATCCAAACAAACGTTAATGGTATCAATTACACAAGATGACTCTTGGTCTTCTTCTTTCTTCTTTCCTTCCCATGTTTTTCTTCTAAAGTCTTCTCTTCACATGGGATATTCTTCCCATCTTCCTAATTCTTTTCCTCTTACTATCTAGTCTATTTTCTTCTATTTCATCTCTTCTATTCATTTCTTCCATGCTTGATTCTTCTTCTTCCAGAACCATGAATTTTAACTATCTTGCTATGGAACCTCTTTTAAAAATGGATGATCTTGAACTCATTGCTGAATTTGAAGAGTTTTGTTCCTCTAACAGTCCTTCTAGATATGGCAAAGGTGATAAACTTAAGATAAAAATAGAAAAAAGATTGAAGGAATCAAACACCTTTGCTAGAATTATCAACATGATCCTATCATGACCTCCTTCCAAAAGTCTTTCATCTTCTAAATCTTCCAAGTCATACCATGATTCTTCTAAACATTCTTCATATTATAAGTCTTCTCATCATTCTTCATCTCCCAAATCTTATCACGACTATTCTAAACATTATTCAAATTCCTCACTATCTAAGTCTTCTTCTTCCACTAGGTCTTCACCTTCCTCTTCTTCATGATCTCATTCCTCTTCTACTTCTCCCAAGAGTCTTACTCCTTGTCTCAAGACATACCATGATGAGAAATATGATAGCCCTTGTGATACCTCTTCCATGAAGAGTGACATTCCCATCTTTGATGACTATGATGACTACGATGACTATGATGATGGACAATGTAACGATACCTATGAAACCCCTATTCCTAAGAGTCCTCCTCATCGTGTGCTCGTGCTTACTAGAAAAGGGTCATCACATTGGATAGATTGTGATGGCGATCCATATGACTCTGATTTTGAAAGAGACTTTGATGATTTTTGTGAACAATATTTAGATGATACATCTCCTTCATTTGAGGAAGAGAAAGCTCAACGCGCTGATTATAAACGTAAATACTATAAGAATGTATCCTTTAAGAACTCTCATGCTGAAAATAAAGATTATACTCTCAAGCAAGATCATGTTAGTGTTGAACCTTTGTCTTGTGATGGTTTCCTTCCATCCCCTACTTCCTCTAATACCCATACATTTCCTAGAGCTTCCAAGCCTATCAAATCTTTCACAAATCTTGCATCCGACATAAATTCTAATGCTTTTCATGCAGTTCCCTATAGTTATCCTCAAGGGCCATCTCTTAAAGATACTCAAGCTAACTTCACTTGGCTGCAAATACTTTCGATAATGCTAAATCTAAAGAGCCTAAGTCTTTATGCACTATGATGCCTACTTTAGCTATTCCCTCACCATCTCTACCAAAGTCTTCCATACAACTCCAACCTACTTCCTTGTCCTTAGAAGGGGCTTCATGTCAAGAGGACTCTAAAAATGATACAAAAAAGAATATAAAGAAAGATCAAGATCAAGAACCCTCCATGTCATCCACTCCTTTTCATGATGTTCTTTATCTGTGTCATGGTTCTTTTGATCCTTTACGCCCTTCCTCATTTATTCCACCATGTCTTAAGTCTTCTCCAAAGCAAGATCAAGCTACTACCCACACCATTGAGCTTATTGATAATGAAAATGACCTTACCACGCTTGCACTTTCCAAAGATGATACTTCCATTAAGGTTATTAAAAATGGTGTTGTTACTTTTGATGTTAAGCCTATTCAAGAGACAAATTCTGCACTTGTGCTATCCAAAGATCCTTGTCAAGGTCAAAGTCTTCCATCTTTTTGTTCTACCATTCCATGTTCACTTCCACTTTCTACTCTTCCTAAGTCTTCGCAAGCTTTGAATGATCCTATCAAAGAAAATGCTCTTATTCAAGATGTCCAGGACCCTATTGAAAATTCTAATGCTCACTCTGAAGATGCTGATATCCTTGGTTGTCATATAGATGGTGATGAACTTATTGATTATCCTTTTGCATCTTTCACTTCCATCCTTGGACCTCTTCCACCACTACTAAGGACTTCATGTCTTCCTTCCATATTGGGTCCTTATGTCCCTTCATTTTCCCCTCCTAACTCTCCTAATTCATCATCTATCTTGGGTCCTTATGTCCCTCCATCTCCTATCTTTCCTCAAGATCAACATAGATGCATACCTTTGAATCCTTTTCATCCATCCACCCATCTACACTAGTCATATTATCCTTCTTCTTCCACACGTCCCAAGTCTTTTGGAATTAACTTGAATGTTCAATATAAGAAAAAAAAACAATACAAGAATCCATCAAAGAAAGAAGATCACCATGTCTCCTCTAATTGACATGGGGGCATAAAGTCAAAAGAGATATCTAAGAAGAAAACTACAAGACAAGTATGGGTTCCAAAATCCATCATTCAAGATATTCCCTCTAAGTCATCAAAAGGAAATAAAAAGCCTCAGGCTATATGGATTCCCAAGTCTCTCATAAGAGAGTCTCATGTTGAACAAAAAGTGAAGTTGACATTCAAGCTTTCAAAGACTTCCACCTCATATTCTTCCAAAAATATTCTTCCATTCCATGCACCTGAACCACAACCTCTACTAAACATTCACCACATTCCTTCACATATTCCTTCATTCAATTTTTCTCCATCCTCTCGCCACCCTCCAAGGTGTGCTTTGATGTTGATCTTGCCTTCATTTTCATCTACTCTTTCACAATCCTTCCATTCATTATTCTCTTGCCTTCTATCATTTTTCTTCATTTGCATATTCCTCCTATCTTCCAACTCCACTCACTTTACATAAAATCGCATCCTCCATTTTTCTCTTCCATCTTCCTTTCCCTATCAGCATCTTTGAGCATATAATTTTGAATCCTTGGCATATCATGGTTTATCCTTTCAAGGAGCATTATCTAAAAGCTTGCCTTCTTCCAAAAATTATAAAAATTCAAAAAAAAAAAAAAAAGAGAGAAAAAATTGAAAATGTGCCTTGGTGAAAACTTGGAAACAGGCACCTTGGTAGCAAAAATAAAGAGAAATAAATTCATCCTATGGTGAAAACCACTCCCTTGTGGCACCTTGGATAAGTACCATGATGAAAACCTGGCAATCAGGCATCATGTGTAGTTCTTCTACATATTTCATCCATTCCATCTTCTCTCTTTGATCTTGACAAGGTTGATCTATACATGTACATTTGGTTATCTTGGGAGCGGTCTTATGATGATCCTGCCTTCATTTCTTTCATGTCTAGCCTTCATATCTATTCTCCTTCGTTCATTCTAGTCTTTCGCTATCCTTTTCACCTTTGGTCTTGATCTTTAAAAAAAAGAAAAAAAAAAGAGTAAAACACGATGCTATGAAGCCTCTTGACATGTCTACTCCTTTGGACTGCATCCTTTTGTTCTTTTGCATTACACCTTTGAGACTTATCCTATGCTAGCCTTTCATTGCTTTTCCAAATATGCTTTACATGACAATTTTTCCCTAGCTTGGGTACTCTTGAGGAGTTTGTCTTTGAGGATTTCTTCCCTTCATTCTCCTTCATTCTTTTGTCTCCATCTCTTCCACCAGCTTGCTAATCCCTTTTGTCCTCCACCTTGCTAGACTTTGGGACTACACGATGTGATCTTGCTTGGGAGTTTGATGCCCATTTTGTGTGGGGGCATCCTTTGTAAATATTTATTGATCCTGAAAAAATTCTGAAAAAAATCATATATGATGCTGAAAAAATTCTAAAAATCAGAAAATGTCCTAAAAAAATTATCATCTTAGTGAAAACCTAGCAATAGGCGCTTTGATGTATCTCAAAAAAATTATATATTCCAAAAATACCAAAAAAATCAAAAATTCAAAAATTCAAAAAAAATAGAAAAAGTTCCTTGGTGAAAACCTGGAAACAGGCGCCTTGGTAGCAAAAATACAAAAAAATTATAAAAAGTCCTGAAAAAATTCTTCCAAGTGGTGAAAACTTGGAAACGGGCACTACTTGAGGCCTTTACACCCCTATTTCTTAGCATGCATCCTCGACACTTAGCCTTTCTCCATCATACCTTGTCCTTGTTGCCTTGGTTTGGAATTGGTCTTTGTCTTTGTCTAGGGGGCATCACTGTGTTAGCTTTGGTCTCTTGGATATGCTTGTCTTTAGGACACCTCGCAAATGATGTTTTTCAACACCAACCCAACTATGTTTTTCAACACAACCCCCGACATCGAGTGTTTTTAACACTTATCAATTTGGTCTTATCCAGTTTGGTCATGTGATCTTACCTGCTAGCAAGCATTTGATCCTTATCCTCAGAACTCAGTATCAGTTTACACACTTAAAATTTTTAAATGCAACACTTAATGCTTGAGATATGTCATGATTTTTTTTTGTGTCTTGACTGTTATTGATTTTTGTTGAATGTCCTTGTCTAATAAGTCTCTCCATGATGGATCACTAGAAGACTTGGGCCATGGGGCATGTTTTTATTTGCTTTCTGCTTGTGGGTGTTGTCTTGAACCTCTTATGTGTCTCTTGTTGTCTCCTTGACACACTTAGGAGATTTAAGGCATCATCCTTGACTATTTTTTTGCACAACCATTCTCATGGTCTGTAATGTCCCCTTCTCAATCCTGATATTTCCAGTGACTGTTAGCCTTTTTATGGAAACCCGAAGGCTAGTCGAAAGGTATAATTAGGGTTTCCTAGTTTTGAGGGTGTCTTTGCTAGAAGTTGGTGGATTTTTATTTAAAATATCATTATTGAGCTTAAAGGGAAAAGGACACCATTTTGAAGAAAGAGTTAGGGTTTTGACAGTGAGGAGGATTTAGGGTTTCAGGAAGTCAACCGAAGGTTATAAAAGGAAGATCTTGAGCATCATTTCAGATCTTTGGTTTTACTATACTATTATGCCGTAGGATTGGCTCTGGGTTTGCTTGGAGGAATGAAGGCCTCCTAGCTCAGGCATCGCTTCTTGTTTGCAAGACAACAACTAGTGGTGATTCAATCTCATTTGTGAGTTGTATTCAGTTTGTGCATTGTTCTCAGTTTATTGCATTGTTAGTTTTGATTTGGCATGTTAGTGTTTCCGGCTTATTGCATTTGATTTCTAGTCAATCGAAGGTCATACGTGAAAAATAAGAGCATTTGAAGTAGTTCCATAGACTGCTGTTTGTTCTTTGGATGAGCAGATTTGTAACAGAAACCAGAAATCAGTATCTTAATTTGTAAAACTGACAGTAGTACTGGCAGTCTTTATTTCTTGCTCAAATCTAGTTGTAATTCTCGATTTCAATTAAAGTTATTGTAACAATTTAGCTCCGCCCTATGGTAGCTGCTTTCCATTCTGGGTTAGCAAGCACATCCTGGGTGTTGAGTATTCTCAGCTTTTAGTAATTCTCTTTCAAGCATTGCTATTGTAATCACTCCGTCATATGGTCTCCCCTCACTCCGCTTTGGATTGGGTAACACATACTTGATGTCAAGTTCCCTTTCCAGTATTTAGAGTAGAAGATCCTCTGACCAATGCTCACCATCATCGGTGCCATACTGGTTAGAGTTACAGCATAAGCAGTTTGATTTAGATCCTCTGACCAATGCTCACCATCATCGGTGCCATACTGGTTAGAGTTACAGCATAAGCAATTTGATTTAGATCCTCTGACCAATGCTCACCATCATCAGTGCCATACTGGTTAGAGTTGCTTCAGTACGTTTTGATTTTCTCTTCTAACCTTAACGGGTGCACTGCTTTGTAAATTGAAATTGCAAAAATAAAAAAAAAATTGCCTTCGAAATCTTTCAGTGGTATCAAAGCCCAGATCTTGCCATCCTGTGAACAATTAGTCTATGAGTGACAGAGAAAAGAGGTATATTTCAAGGGAAGACAAGAAGGTTGGGAAATAGTTCCAGCCTTATCAGCCTCCAGAGGGTCCGACAGCTTCAGAAGTCTTGAGGGCTCATTGGGAGTCTTCTCAGGAATCAGATATGGTAGAGGGTGAGAGATCAGTTGGGGGTAATGAGAAGTTTACCAACAATAGAGATGACAGTGGGAAAGGAAGAGAAAGGTCTATGAGTCCCAGGAAGAGATTTGAAAGAAAGATGGATGCCTTGATGGACATGGTATCTCTCATGATGGGGAAAGTGGGTCAGAACACCACTCCACAGAACAACTCAGGGCATAAAGGGGAGCATAGTGCTTCCAACCAGCATGATGAGCATGCAGCTTGGACGGTGTCAAACAACACTTACATTTCTTCAAGGCCATTCAAACCCACCTTTTTGGCACCTGTAAACTATCAACCAGATCCTGAAGAGAACGCTTCATTCGTGGAGCGGTTGAGACTTGGTCGCACAGAGTATGATTCTCTACCTGACGACATCAAGATGGATATGTCCTTTAATGATTTCATGGATCATAAAAGGAAAAACAAAGGACAAGGGAGACACTATGATCAAAGAAGACCATCAAATCAAGGAGACTTGCACCAAGCTGTCAACAAAGTTACACTTCCACACTTTGACGGGAGTGATACCAATTCAGCCCGAGCCTAGATTCAGAAGCTGGATAACTATCTAGCTCTCAGACCAATGGCAGAAGAAGAAGCAATCAAGTTCACTATGCTACACCTTGATGGGGTGGTGCATGAGTGGTGGTACCATGGCCTCATTACTCTGGGTCATCGATCTATCACAGCGTATGATGAGTTCACCACTAGGCTCATCGAGAGGTTTGAGAAGAAGGATCCTGAGATCCATTTCAGAGAACTTGCACAATTGAGACAGTATGGCACAGTCGATGCCTACATTGCAGAGTTTCAAAGACTCTCAGTCATGGTGACTGGAATCACGAAAAGGAGATTGGTGATTCTTTTCAGTGAAGGGTTGACAGAACCTCTCAAAGGTTGGATTAAAGCCTTTGATCCTCCATCACTGCAAGAGGCCATGAAAAAGGCAAGAAATATGGAGTGGGCTTCTCCTAAGGCCAAATTTTAGTCAAATTCTCCCATTCAAAAGGGGGATAAAGGAAAAAGGCCTCAGCATAGACCGCTTTTGAGTCCTCAACACAAAGAGTTCAAAAATTGCAATCCCCATGTCACTAGGTTGGATCCAGAAACCCTGAATGAACTCAGAAGAAAAGGGTTGTGTTTCCAATGTAGGGAAAAGTGGTCACAAGATCATGTTTTCCCTAAAGGGGTTAAGTTCAATCAGATTGAGTACTATTCTGCTGGTGAGAGTAGTTCTGATTTTTCTGATCAGCAATCTGATTTTGAAGAAAGTGAAGTAGATAGAACTCCAGAAGAATCCGGGGATGAGAAGGAAAGTAGTGGAGTCTTAGCTCAACTTTCTAGTTTTCAAAGAAATGAATCATTCAAGGTTCGTGGGATGATCAAAGGGCAGTGAATCATTTCCTTGATCGACACGGGAGCAACACATAACTTCATTGATGAAGCTGTGGTAGCTAAGAAGGGGCTGCAAACTGAGGAGTTTGAAGGGTTTAAGGTCATGGTTGCCGATGGATTCCATATCTCTTGCACCAAGAAAATTTTGAACATGACCATGCAATTGGGAAACTATGAAGTCAAGGATGACTTCTACGTAGTCCACATTGGAGATACTGATGCCATCCTAGGCATTCAATGGTTGCGTTCTCTTGGGGAGATCTCATTGAATCTGCAAACTATGGAGTTGAAGTTTCAATCAGATGGGAAGAAGATAGTTCTAAGAGGAATGTCTAATGGGGGTCCTCGGGTAGTGTCATTAAAAAGAATGGCAAGACTGATCTGTCATGATCAAGCTGAGTGGATTGCAGAATGCATGGTCCTTCCTGCTAGTCCTGTTGAGACTAAACGTGATCAATCTCCTGATATCCAGTCTCTTCTCGCGAAGAAAAGCACAGTCTTTGCTGATTTACCTCCTGGACCACCACCTGAACGGGGTTCAGAACACATCATAGAGCTCAAGGAAGGAGCTAAACTGGTGATCACAACTCCATATCGGTATCCAAAGAGGTAAAAGGATGAGATCGAGAAGAATATTCAAGAACTCTTGGAGATGGGTTTCATACGCCCAAGCAAGAGCCCTTTTGCATCTGCAGTGGTTCTTGTGAAGAAGAAGGATGGTACCATGCGCATGTGCGTGGACTATCATGCTTTGAATCAAAGCACCATCAAAAATAGATACCCCATTCCCAGAATAGATGAGCTCATTGATGAGTTACATGGGGCCAAGTTCTTCTCAAAGATCGATCTGAGATCGGGTTACCATCAGATTCGGATGAGGGGGTCTGATGTGGAGAAGATAGCTTTCAGATGTCACTATGGCCATTTTGAATTCTTAGTCATGCCTTTTGGGTTGACTAATGCTCCGGCTACCTTTCAGTCTTGCATGAATCATGTTTTTCAGAATCAAGTAAGGAGATTTGTGTTGATATTTTTTGATGACATTCTGATTTACAGCAAGACTTGGGAAGATCATCTCAAGCACTTGGAAGAAGTGCTTAGTATCCTGGAATCTGAGAGTTTGTTCACAAAAGCTTCCAAATGTGAATTCAGAATGGAGGAATTATTGTACCTAGGCCACATAATCAGTGCTGAGGGAGTGAAGGTGGATCCGGAAAAGATCAAAGCAGTAATGGATTGGCCACCACCTAAGAACTTGACTCAGTTGAAAGGTTTTCTGGGTCTTTGTGGTTTTTATCGGAGGTTCGTAAAGGGGTACTCATAGAATGCTGCTCCCCTTACTGATCTCACCAAAAAGGGAGCCTTTGTTTGGTCCAAAAAGGCTCAAATTGTTTTTGACAAATTCAAGAAGATCATGAGCTCATGTCCAGTTCTGGCTGTCCCGGATTTCTCCAAGCCATTCGAGCTGCAGTGTGATGCATCAGGTGAAGGAGTTGGGGCTGTCCTGATGCAAGACAAACACCCTATCGTGTTTGAGAGCAAAAAATTATGGGGTGTCGAAAGGACATACTCAATTTATGACAAAGAAATGCTTGCCATTATGCATGCTTTAGCCAAGTTCAGGCAGTACTTGGTGGGGAACAAATTCGTGGTTAAGACTGACCACAATAGCCTCAGGCATTTCATGCACCAGAAGGACCTAAATGAGAGGCAACAGAAATGGGTGAGTAAGCTTCAAGCTTACGACTTTGACATTGAATATGTCAAAGGGAAAAATAATATCGTGGCTGATGCTCTGTCCAGAAGACCTCATCTTAGCTCATTGTGTGAGCTTACTGCAGATTGGAGAGACATGTTGCTTGCTGATTATGCCAAAAAATAGTTTGCAACTAGCATTCTTGAGGGTACTTTTCATGATGAAAGGTACAAGGTGATTGAGGGATTGATCCATTATAAGGGAAGAATCTTTTTGGTGGCTAATTCTAAACTGAAGAAGAAGATTCTTTTGACTTTTCATGATATTCCAGTTGCTGGTCACCAAGGCTTTTTCAAGACGTATAGGTAGATCCGAGAAAGGTTTGCTTGGAAAGGATTGAAAGGAGAAGTACAACGTTACATCCAGGAGTGTCTTGTTTGTCAAGTAAATAAAAATGAGCATACTTTACCAGCCGGTTTGTTGCAACCACTCCCTATTCCCAATCAAAAATGGGAAAGTATCTCGATGGATTTCATCACAGGGTTGCCCAAGGCCCAAGGGAAGGATTGTATTTACGTAGTGGTGGATAGGCTTACCAAATTTGCTCATTTCTTTGCCATTACCAGCACTTTTTCTGCAGCACAAATTGCAGATCTATTTTTTTGAGAAGTGTTTAGGTTGCATGGGATGCCCAAGAACATTGTAAGTGATAGGGACAGCAAGTTCCTAAGTACTTTTTGGCAAGAATTTTTCAGAATGAGTGGTACTGTGCTCACTCCAAGCACTAGTTACCACCCCCAAACAGATGGTCAAACTAAAGTAGTGAACAAGTGGTTGGAAGGCTACTTGAGAAACTATGTGTCAGAATAGCAAAGAGCATGGGTCAAGTGGCTGCATATAGGGGAGTACTGCTACAATTCTTCTTTCCATATGTCGATTAAGATGTCTCCTTTCTTGGCACTTTATGGGTATGAAGCACCTAGTTTTGCAGATTTGGTGTTTGGTGACAGCAGAGCACCCTTAGCCAAGGATTTGTTGCAGCATAGTCAAGACATAATGAAATCCTTGAAGGATAATTTGCAGATTGCACAGAATCAGCAGAAGTTGTATGCTGATCGGAGACATGTTGAGCGTTCATTCGAGGTTGGAGATATGGTCTATCTTCAATTACAACCTTATAGACAGTCTACTCTCAAGAAGAGTGGAGCTGAGAAGCTCAAACCTCGCTTCTATGGGCCATTCAGGGTCATCAGAAAGGTTGGGGTAGTAGCTTATGAGTTAGAGCTACCTTCTGATAGCAGAGTACATAATGTCTTCCACGTGTCTCGTCTCAAGAAGGCACTTGGATATAATGTGGTACCTTCATCACAATTGCCTCCCTTGGATGAAGAGGGACAGTTGGTTCTAATTCCAGAGGAGATACTTGACTTCAGAGAACGTTCTTTGAGGAAAAGAACCATCAAAGAATACCTAGTGAAGTGGAAGAACCTGCCTATCGAGGATGCGACTTGGGAAAGTGATGAGATATTGCAGCATCCTGGTTTGCGATTGCTTGAGGACAAGCAATCTTGGGGAGGGCGGACTGTAATGTCCCCTTCTCAATCCTGATATTTCTAGTGACTGTTGGCCTTTTTCTGGAAACCCAAAGGCTAGTCGGAAGGTATAATTAGGGTTTCCTAGTTTTGAGGGTGTCTTTGCTAGAAGTTGGTGGATTTTTATTTAAAATATCATTATTGAGCTTAAAGGGAAAAGGATGCCATTTTGAAGAAAGAGTTAGGGTTTTGACAGTGAGGAGGATTTAGGGTTTCAGGAAGTCAACCGAAGGTTATAAAAGGAAGATCTTGAGCATCATTTCAGATCTTTGGTTTTACTATACTGTTATGCCACAGGATTGGCTCTGGGTTTGCTTGGAGGAATGAAGGCCTCCTAGCTCGGGCATCGCTTCTTGTTTGCAAGACAATAACTAGTGGTGATTCAATCTCATTTGTGAGTTGTATTCAGTTTGTGCATTGTTCTCAGTTTATTGCATTGTTAGTTTCGATTTGGCATGTTAGTGTTTCTGGCTTATTGCATTTGATTTCTAGTCAATTGAAGGTCATACGTGAAAAATAAGAGCATTTGAAGTAGTTCCATAGACTGTTGTTTGTTCTTTGGATGAGTAGATTTGTAACAGAAACCAGAAATCAGTATCTTAATTTGTAAAATTGATAGTAGTACTGGCAGTCTTTATTTCTTGCTCAAATCTGGTTGTAATTCTCGATTTCAATTAAAGTTATTGTAACAGTTCAGCTCCGCCCTATGGTAGCTGCTTTCCATTCTGGGTTAGCAAGCACATCCTGGGTGTTGAGTATTCTCAGCTTTTAGTAATTCTCTTTCAAGCATTTCTATTGTAATCACTCCGTCATATGGTCGCCCCTCACTCCGCTTCGGATTGGGTAACACATACTTGATGTCGAGTTCCCTTTCTAGTATTTAGAGTAGAAGATCCTCTGACCAATGCTCACCATCATCGGTGCCATACTGGTTAGAGTTACAGCATAAGCAGTTTGATTTAGATCCTCTGAACAATGCTCACCATCATCAGTGCCATACTGGTTAGAGTTACAGGATAAGCAGTTTGATTTAGATCCTCTGACCAATGCTCACCATCATCGGTGCCATACTAGTTAGAGTTGCTTCAGTACGTTTTGATTTTCTCTTCTAACCTTAACGGGTGCACTGCTTTGTAAATTGAAATTGCAAAAATTTAAAAAAAAATTGGCTTTGGAATCTTTCATGGTCATCCCGGTGTTTATGCCTTGATGCGAGCATGATTTTGCTACATTAAATTGGGTAAGCTAACATTGTAGTCATCTTGACCTTTATGTCTTTGATGCTCATGTTAGAATCTTTCCACATTCCAATCTGATATAAATCACATTCATATCTTCATAGTTGCATTTTTTACTAGTGTTGATTGTGTGATTGTCCGATGTCTGGTAATAACGGCCCTATGATGAAAATAAGTTCTTTTACATTCTCTAATGAATGATGAACACAAAAATTCTATGTTACCCTATTGCAAGTACACCTTTACATTTTCATGTAGCTTGCATTATTTAGACTTCATGTTAAATTTGCACTTTTAGGCTGCATTATGAGTTTGAGAGGGTTTCCTTCATCTTTCTTGTGGAATTTTTGTCAACTGTGGTCACATTTTGATCTTCATTTCCTTACCTTCTTTCGTGATCTCAATCGAAATTTCCTATCTTAAACAGTTGATTGATTTTGGGGCATCTTCTTTTTGGAGGCAAATTCTCTTTCTTCTCTCCATTTCTTTCCATTTCTTCCAAACTTCTATCTTCCATTCACTTTCACCCTACTTCTTTTCTTCTAATTCAACCTTGGGGCATAATCTTTCTTGATGATCTACCTTGGTTCTGTGATTTTTTATTTTTTATCTTTCATCTTATGTCAAGAACCTTATGTTTAGTTTGATTTGATCAAATTTATCAATTTACTATTTCTCCTCTATCTCATTTCGATTTCAATCATGAGGGGGAAATACCTACCAAACTTCAATGCTTGATTCAGCTTTATCAAATTTATCAATTGCTTCTTTTGGGGCAACCTTGCTTGAGATTCTTATCTCTTATTTGAGACTTGACAATTACCTATTCATAGGTGTTAGCCTTGTCTTTTTCAGTCTGCTTATCTATGTCCTGATGTGTTCCCATCCGTCGAACACACATCTGGGTTGTTTTGTGATCCCAAATCGATCTCACACTTCAATTCCATTCTTTGACTACATGTGATCCCGAGTCGACCTCACATTATTCAAAGAGGAGAAAATGTATGCACCCTAAAATGGTCACCTAGACTTTGGGCCCCATTTATTCAATTTGTCAAATATCAATTTCCTGAATAATGCTTTGCAATTTTCAAATCAATTCCTTGATCAAATCGCAATTAAATCAATAATTCAAATATTTCTAAGGTTTGATCATGTCATCAATAATTTTATTTAATTAAAATAAATAATCCCTTTTAAATAAATAAAATAACTTTATTTAATTGAAAGTAATATCTCTTACGTAAAATAAATTTATTTAATTAAAACCCTTTTTAATTAAATGATTTTATTTTATTTAATTAATATTCATCTTTTAATTAAATAACTTTATTTTATTTAATTAAAATAGAATTATTCTTTTAAAATAAATAAAAATCCTCTTAAAGCTCTTTGTGATGAAAAAAGGGAAATAAATAATTATAAATAAATAAAATCCCTTTTCTCTCCACACTTTCTAAAAAATGAGCTTTATTTCCTCTTTTTGGATTTATCCCACATTGCTCTTGATGATGCATTCTCTTCCACATTTTCCTATATAAGGAGCCCTCTCCTTCTCATTTTAGATCCCAAAATTTTCATGTTATTGTTATATTGCAGGTTTGGAGAGCAATCTTGGAAGAAGCTTTTGAGCACATTTGGAGCTTGGATATTTGAGACTTATTTCTTCTTGTCTTCTTCTCTCATGTCTTATGGCAATCCATAGTTTAGATTAATATTGCATTCACATAATAGTTTAAATTCATGTTTCCTTTCATAGATTAACATTGTATAAGCATTCATTTCAATAGAATAGTTTATTTCTTGCATTGTTATCATCTAGACTAGTTTCATTTGCATGCAATAACTTGATGATCATGGAGATTAGCATGCTTTCTATTCATCTTTGAATCTCTCATTTCTTGGTGTACTTGCATGGGCATAACTAGGTCAATCTGAGGGTCTCATATACAAACCCCTGCACTCCACGAATAGAGAGTTGTGAATCATTGTTTGAGACCTCATTCTTGAGTGTTCTTGAATGTAATGATTTACGGAAGTGTGACTACTTTCTAGCACACAACTAGCACATTTCTTGCATGGATGAGAAAAAACTATCCAAAGTTTCTAGATAATCATTTCTGAGAAGAGGAATGAGTGGAGACCAAAGAAGGGATAATTGTGAAAGTTTTATAGATGTAGGTTACTGAATCATCATCTTTGCACTGGTACTTAATCTAGCCTCCACTCCATATACATCTTCTCAGAATCTAAAAACTCTCCATCATTGATTCTCGTCATTTTTTCAGCATCTCCATGGACTGAGACCTTAAATTATTGAGCTTCTCTTTGTTTCGAGAATAGTTTAACATTCTCTACTTAACAGGGCCAACCATGTGAAGGTGGAAGCTCACCTAGCCCCTCCTAGGAGCCTCTTATGACCCTTTACGACATTTTAAGACCTCTAAGATGTATTCATAGGGATTGTAAATAGTCGTAAAGGGTCATAAGGGGTCATGGGACACAATAGCTGAGAAACATAAATGTAGGCATCATGGTCACAATTTTTTGGAGACACAACATAATTGAGTGGTTTTCTGAGACGATGCAAAGTAGTGGTTGCTTTGCATCATCTGGGAATAGCACTCAATTATGTTGTGTCTCCAAAAAATTATGACCATGATGCCTACATTTATGTTTCTCAGCTATTGTGATATGTATATCGCAATCTGTAGTTCTTGCAACAGTAGAGCCTATATTCCACAACAAAAAGGAAGACATCTTTTTAACCTGGGTCTCGATCCTACCCCAATTGTCGAAGGATCCAGCACCAGGCTCGAAAGATGTCTTCCCATTCTATTTGCAACATTGTGTCCATCCATGATCTCAGCAACATCATCATCTTTCCACTCTTCATTTGCCAAAATATATCGCTTATTCAAGCTTGCAGAGTAATCTTATTAATAAAAGAACTCTTGCCAACATTAGGGTACCCACAGATCAAAATAGCTGATGTTATTGGTGCTTGTGCTCAAGGATATCGATTCACTATTTTGAAATGGCCAAATCATTTTTATTTCAATTGTAGAGAAAAGGAGTGGGAGAAAATGAGCAGGTGAAAGTTGATCGAGAGCAAGAGAAGGCATTACATTTTATTTGATCATAAATGCTCTCTGAAATGACCAATCATGTTTTCTATTTGATTCCTTTTGGTGTTTTTTTTTCCCATATTCAGTAGATAAAAATTGTGGCGGTAGCCACTTAGCCATCTTTTTGATGTTCCAGGTATTTTACAAAGATACAGGTATGTGGATTTATCGTTCAATTGCTTGCAGTTATTGATCAAATGCAAATATTTTGTCACGTTGCAAGGGCAAGATATCAGTTTGGTGTTTTTCGTTTATGTTAAAAGTTGATTTGGTAAAATCCTCAAAAAACACACTACGTGTTCTAAAATGTAAAGAAGTTGAATGTTAAATGTAAGATATATATATCTCATCCATAGTAATCAAAAGAAAGGACATGAAACTTATAAGGAGATTTACTAAACCAAAAATATAAGCGAATAGGAAACATGGATTGGTACCTTATGAATTGGTTTTTGAGGTGCACAATCTTCATCAATCTCCTCAGAACAAGACCCCTCCTCGCAAAAAATTTATTTAACAAAAAAAACAAATCTACAAAACTGAACCAATGGCATGTTTAGAACAAAGAAATAGATTGATAATAATATGCTAAAATTTCTATTATGTTTAATACACACAAAAGGACCAGTCCCAAAAATTCTTAAACATACTTTATCTGATATGATAATAACATGCTAATTAAACTGATAAAGGTGTTATCTACATTTAATCTACCAATTACTAATTACACAAAAAACAAATTTACAAAACTGAACCAATGGCATGTTCTTCGTATGTGATTTCTTCATCTTTCGAGCCTCTAGCATCATATTCGACTGCAAATTTCAAATGCATTGCATTTTATTTGATCATGAATGCTCTCTGAAATGACCGCATTCTACTGGTGTCGTGCCCTAGCCCGTGCTTTATCTCCATTATTTGATGTTATTGGTGCTTGTGCTCAAGGATATCGATTCACTATTTTCAAATGTTTGGATCATTTTGGTCGTGAGTGTTCCTCTAGTACACAATCAGGAAATGTAACTGTCTAATGATTATATGCAATGTTGAATGGATTAAATGCTTTATTCTTGGTAGAAGTGAATGGAAGGAATAGTGTTGGTGTTAGGTTTCATTTATTATTGAATTCAATGGTTTTCAAGATGTGTTGAGGAGTTTGCTCCTTGTTTAATGTTAATTGTTCCTGCAAAATCCACTCATACAACAGTGAAATGCTATGTGATTGACAATTTCATACAACTAGTCCTTTGGCATGTATTAAATACAATCCAGTCACTTATTGAATGCTTTGGAGACTACTGGTTTGACTGTCCATCTGTACCAGTGATTGAGATTCATTAAAGGATACAAAACCTTTCATTTTGGGGTTATTGTGTGTGGATTCAAATGTAGGTTTGATTTGGTTAATGTTTAGAAGAGATCAATAAAGTATTTAAAGACAATATTACATGTTTGGAGAGGTTTGAGAGACACTTATAATGACTATACCCTCACAAACAGTGGCATAGACTGGTTTTACTAAGTTTCCTTTCTCTATTTTGAGGTTTCCTTTCTCTACCGTAGGGGTACAATCAGAGGGTTCATTGATAAAATGATCCTTTGAATGGTTACTATGAATATGAATGATTTGATATAGCATATTGCTCATTTTACTTGAAGTTTGGAATAGCTTTTGTAAGGGTGAAAGTATTTTTGGTCGTTTTGGTCGTGACTGTTCCTCTACACAGTCAGAAAATGTAACTGTCTAATGATTATATGTAATGTTGAATGGATTAAATGCTTTATTCTTGGTAGAAGTGAATGGAGTTTCCAAGATGTGTTGAGGAGTTTGCTCCTTGTTTAATGTTAATTGTTCATGCACAATCCACTCATACAACAGTGAAGTTACAAAACTGAACCAATGGCATGTTTACAACAAAGAAATAGAATGATAATAATATGCTGAAAATTCTATATATTCTATTTAATACATGCCAAAGGACCAGTCCCAACAATTCTTAAACATACTAGTTATCTGATATGATCAATTGTTAATAAAGCTCTAATTCTGTAGACTGCTAGCATGAAGGAAGATTTGACCTAGCCAAATTTTCCTTTTACCACACAAAAAAAATGTGTGATAACTATGTCTACTCCAACCTTAATTGCTTAAGAATTCATCATATCAGATAAAGTATGTTTAAGAATTTTTGGGAGTTCTATTAGACCTTTGTTGTAAACATGTCATTGGTTTTCAAATGTTTGGATTCATGTTTGTTGATATTACTGGCATATATGTTTAATGACGCCATTATATATTTCTATCACTGAAATGACTGCATTCTACTGGTGTCGTGCCCTAGCCCATGTTTTAACTCCATTATTTGATGTTATTGGTGCTTGTGCTCAAGGATATCCATTTTTTTGAAATGTTGATTGTGGTTATCAAATGGACAGCCCGTGAGCTTCTAGCTAGGTGTCATTTGTATTGATAGCTTAGGGCATCAAATGTATTGTATCATTGATAGTTGAGACTTTGTTAAAAGGAAATAGGACAAAGAATGATTATGAATTAGTTTCTCTATTTTAATCTCTAAGTAGCTTACAACCCTAGAGAAGTATATGCAGATTTACAAATGCAGTTGCAGGATACATAGCAGCCGATAATTCACAAGAAATCCATGCATCCAATTTGAATAGCAATTAATACAAATAAATAGGGTCCTCCAATGGCCCAATCATCCAGACCTTGAATGTCCCCTCAACCACTGACCCTTCAAAACCGAATTATCATGCAATTAGTGAATGATCCTTCATTCTCCTGGTATGCCCTGCATCCAAACATATTGGAAATACACAATACAATGATAACAAGTCTTTCAAAATCCCCCTTCCCTCAAGGGACACTATCAACCATCCCTTCCACATAGCATTTCACTGTTGTATGAGTGGATTGTGCAGGAATAGTTAACATTAAACAAGGAGCAAACTCCTCAACACATCTTTGTTGTAAACATGCCACTAGTTCAGTTTTGTAAAAAAAAATTTTGTGTTAAATGCATTTAAATGGAACATTAGGCATAGTAATAATATGTTTAATCTACTAGTAATTGTAGATTAAATGCCCATAACACCTTTATTAGTTTAGCATGTTATTATAAGATACTAAAGAAGACCTACTATTTGTTAGAGAAATCTTCACTGTCCCCCACAATGAAGACAATGAAGATTGACCTCCTACCCCACAACAAAGAACATTGTAATAAGAATAAGATATAATATAGTGTCAGAATAAACTTTGAACAAAGACATGTAATGCTTAAGTTAATGATCTAAAAAGTTGCAAATATAGGAATTGAAAAAGAAGATAGTGCCAAGAAACATTTTCACAAATATGAAACGTGAGAAAAAGTAATAACATTAACAATGCCAAGATTCACAGCATTAAATTTCACCTATGGATGAGTTTCTGCAGTGGGTTGCCCAACATCAAAAATATGTTGAGTTGCATTTGAGCTGTAACTAAGAGTATCATGTGGAATAGACCCTAAACTTTGAAAGCGTTATCCAACCTGGCAATTCAAAATTCAATCTAGGCAAGCATCAGTAAGTGAAATAAATTATAGACATCAACATAAACATCATCATAATCATTAGAAATAAACTTTAAAGACATTTTGGATAGTACTATGTTTCTTTAAAGTTTTTGTGATGCTTCTAAACTTTAAAGACATATTTTATGGCTTAATGATAACATAGATTAGTTTTTTGTTTTCTGATGGAATGTTGTTGATCATTCATGGTCTTGAAGAAAATTTTGATTGTTTTGATTCTCAAGTCTTGACGTTGTTTCTCAATGTGATATAGACTGACCACAAGATGGTTCAGTTGGTCCTCTCTCTCTATTTAATCATTTGTCTTCTTCATGGTGTAAGTGTTCATTAATATTCATTAATGGCGGGCGGTGATTCCTTGGTAATAAAGGCACTGACAGCATTCATAATTGTATAGCTCTTTACCTGATCTAGTCGCATCATCAACATTGAGGTCAGTTTGTCTGGCCTCAGCCTCAACCTCAACTTGCTCATTGACAACGGCCTCTACACTCTCTACAGCTGCAATACAAATTGTTACATTAATCCAAACACCAATTGCAATTAAATTTGTATTACTACACCAATCAATTTAAGATGTTTACTTGTATTACTGTGATGCACGTCCTCGTTGTCATCAACACACACAAGTTGTGTACGGCAAGAATCGGCAGGCTCCAAAGTTTCTAGATAACCATTTTTGAGAAGAAGAAAAAGTGGAGGCCAAAGAACGGATAATTGTGAAGCTTTTGTAGATGTAGGTTACTAAATCATCATCTCTTGTTGATATATTTCAGATTCTACTCCAAAATGAACAAACTATAGAGATCTAACATAGCTAAACATAGAATAAAGTAAACAAGAAGGGATAGAAGATACCCGTATATCAACCAAGTATACTCCAGTCTATATGCCTCCAACTGTACTAACAAAGGTGCTGAAGAGAACATGATTAGTACCTTAGTGTTAGTGTATTGAGGAAGAGTCCAGTCCTAACAGAGGCTTCTAGACCTAATCAACTCGCAGTTAACATTGCCAATAATTGTTGGTTGTATGGATCAGATCATAATCTGATCTTTATTCATCCTCAAACTTGTTCTTATCTATCAGCCGAAGCTTCTTATCTTTCACACCAATATATGTTGATCTAAGTTTGCTTAAGGTAGAGAATCAAGGTTTTGGGGGAGGGAAGCACATTATGTTTTTGGTGCTTCTCTCCCTAGAATCCAACACCATATATATATGAATTGAATTATCTTCAAGAGGGCTGACTTGGTCTTATTAAATATATTTAATGTTAAAACCAAGAGGCCGACCTTGGGCCCTTAACTAATTCAACCAACACATATATATATAAATGAAATAATAATCTCCTTATTATTATAAATCACACAAGTGTATTTATTTGATCAGTTTGATCTTGGCCGGAAGGCTATAATTATTAACACTCTACACTGGTACTCAATCTGGCCTCCACTCCATATACGTCTTCTCAGAATCTAAAAACTCTCCATCGTTGATTCCTGTCATTTTTTCAGCATCTCGATGGACTGAGACCTTAAATTATTGAGCTTCTCTTTGTTTCGAGAATAGTTTAACATTCTCTACTTAACAGGGCCAACCACGTGAAGGTGGAAGCTCATCTGGCCCCTCCTAGGAGCCTCTTATGACCCTTTACAACATTTTAAGACCTCTAAGATGTATTCTTAGGGATCGTAAATGGTCGTAAAGGGTCATAAGGAGTCCTGGGACACAACAACTAAGAAACATAATTGTAGGCATCGTGGTCACAATTTTTTGGAGACAACGTAATTGAGTTGTATACCCAGACGGTGGAGAGCAACTCCTACACCTCTAATTCCAAGTTGACTACATATGTTGCTCATGAATACAAGGTCCTCCAATAGATGTATTCAACTTGGAATTGGGGGTGCAGAAGTTGCTCTACACCGCTTGGGTACACAACTCAATTACGTTGTCTCCAAAAGATTGTGACTATGATGCCTACAATTATGTTTCTCAGCTATTGTGAAATCTACATTTATGTTTCTCAGTTGTCGTGTTTATGTGCATGTTTTTTATGTATTTTGGATAGTAAGTCTAATTTAATTTATCCATGGACTAAGACCTTAAATCATGTAATGAGGACGCTTAGAACAGTAATATATGAAAATTTCATTATTTAATAATAAAAATCTATTAAAATGTTTATACCTTCTCCCATTTGCTGGTGTAATTCCTCTTTGAGTATCCCCTTTCTCCTTTGCATCCAAAATGAACTCATTCTAATCCCTCACTGGAATAAAGGGAGGACGCTCAAACTTCAGCAAGACTTCATACATGCAACATTCATAGATTACGTTCAATGCATTATTTATGTTCGTAAATTAGCGTTGCGTACAAATCTACGGACGATGTGTGTTATGAAGTCACGCTCAAGCTTGAAAATGATAGTCAATCCATAGTCAAGGTCAAGGAACAAATGGAACAACCAAGAAAACACTATACGTTAAATCATGTGATTGATAGAAGATTGGGGCTCACCTGAGCCATAAACATGAAGAATTATTCTAAAAAAACATGTAAACCATATATATGCGCACTTGAGGCAAAGAGAAGTTACGTCATATCCATATTAAAATATTAGTTACAATATGAAAATACTAAACTAACTAATTTCTGAGTTCATCTCTGCATATGGTCTCAACAAAGATATGCGATTACAATACAGAGAAGGCATCGTAAAAATATAATTTTAGAATTTTCCCTAGCCTGACATGTTTTGCACTCAAATCCTTCATCGCGGATAAGTGGAGATGGGCGGATAGATGCAGATGAGTTTTCATCGACCCAACTAAAGTATCCATAGCCATTATTTCCCTGTGATGCCCAATCTACATTAGTTCTTATATTATAATGAATAGTATTTACATTAGAAACATTAAATATATACACATCAGCAACCTTTTTTCTATTTGGGCAGCACCAAAATTATCATCCAGGGTTGTTTGGTGTCCGTGAAGTCTTCAACACACACTACCCACCACCATATTGACAATTTGGCACATTAACAAGAGTCACCGAGCCTATATATCAATAATGCACCGCACCATCATTACCACATTTATTATTTTTATATGATTATTTTTATATGAAATACACCAAGGAGTACCATCAGAAATATTAACCCTTTACAATAATGAAAAGTAAACCTAAATCAAATAGCTCATTTTTTTATCAACATGTGTAGTCTCTGTGTATATGAAAAATGAAAGAAATATGAAGCTGAAATAAAATAGTGAACAAAATAGTATTCGATCGACAAAGACTGAATGAAATATACCATCAAAAGAAGGTGACAAAATCTTGTCACGAAGCATAGACATAGGAAATCAAAAAGGGACAAAAGACAAGAAATAAGAAAAATCATTACAACTATAGAAAAATCATTTATACTACAATCAAAAAAAGAAACACTCTTTGTCAACAATTTTCAAAATCATTAGGACTATAGAAAAATAATTAAGACTATACAAAATCAAATTTTAGAAATGGACGGTTCTGATGCTTTGCCATTACAACAATTGAGCATGCATAATTTGGTATTGTGTATTCCATTTAAGTATGTCAACAATGTTCAAAATCCTCTCACCAAGCACAGACAAGAAATAAGAAAAATCATTAGGACTATAGAAAAATCAAGTTCTATAAATGGACGGTTTTGATATTGCTTTTCCATTACAACAATTGAGCATTCATCATTTGGTACTTCTTGGTGTATTCCATTTAATTTTTTCAGTTGTTGTGTTTATGTGCATGTTCTTTATGTGTTTGGCTTCTCTCCCTTGCAAGGGATGCATCGATAGGTAATTGATTTGAAAGCATAATGATTTGACAATCTTTTTTCAGGATAGGCGTAATCATCCCGCCAACCTTAATTAGCAACATGTGTGATATATGTCAAGTACTTATAATCAACATGCCCAAAAAATAGAGACTTAGTATTAAAAGCATGTCCTTTGGTTTTACTTATAATCAGTATGTCCTTTGGTTTACTAGTTTAATCTGGTTTAAGAATGGTTTGTTTCATGTTTGAATGTACCATTGAATGAAGCTTGGCTATATTAAGTACAATCTTAAGACTCATGACTCTTCAAATTCTCTTGTTTCCTTCAGACCTCCAAACATGTGTACTTTGAGTAGCCCTCCAACAAATGGACTTGTGATGATTTTCACAATAGTACATGTGTAGGAGGACTACTAAAAGTACTGTTTAAGAAAATCTGAATGTTCATCACCTGTGCATATAAGAGTTGATCATAGAAGGTATATGTTGTTGGGTAAGCTCCCAATAGCGCTCAGGTAAATATGCATGTTCATCACCTGTGCATATGAAGTGGCTCTAATGGAAGATACAATCACTAAATTCTGCATACTCCTTATTTTGTTCTGCGTTGATATTGTCAGACATGGTCTTTCTTGAATGGAATGACTCATTACTTGTACATTGACTAGAATGTTGGTGGAAGAAGGATGATTTGTTTGCAACCATTTTTTCAACTCTAATTTTTTCAACACAAAGGGACATTTATCATAGCCATAGAAACATGATTATTTTAAAATGAAATACACCAAGGAGTACCATCAGAAATATTGACTATTTACAATCATGAATAGTTAACCTTAATCAAATAGCTCATTTTTTTATCAGCATGTGTACTCTCTGTGTATATGAAAAATGAATGAAATATCAAGTTGAAATAAAATGGTGAACAAAAATTCAAATTCAAGGCCTAATTTATCAAGAGCAACAAACATTAGGATGAAAGAAAAATCATTAAGAGTATAGAAAAATCATTAGGACTATAGAAAAATCATTAAGACTAGAAAATCAAGTTCTAGAAAAATCATTAAGAGTACTATAGAAAAATCATTAGGACTATAGAAAAATCATTAAGACTACAAAATCAAGTTCTAGAAAAATCATTACGACTATAGAAAAATCATTTAGACTATAAAATCAAGTTTTAGAAATGGATGGTTCTGATGCTTTTCCATTACAACAATTGAGCATTCATCATTTGGTACTTCTTGGTGTATTCCATTTAAGTTTTTCAGCTGCCGTGTTTATGTGCATGTTCTTTATGTGTTTGGCTTCTCTCCCTTGCAAGGGATATGTCGATAGGTAATTGATTTGAAAGCATAATGATTTGACTGTTCCAAGTAATTTTTTTAATCCTTTGAAGTTTCTCATGATCTTGATGTAAGTTGATTGGATTAAGTAATTTGGGGATCCAATAGGCCTTTGGGGGAGTTCGAAAAATGTTTTGGAAGACTTAGAGGAACTATTAGCATGATTGTTCCTTCATCTACAGCGAGTTAGACTGAATTTGCTAAGTTTTTCTTTTGTTTTGAAGTGTATTTTGTAATCTATTTCCTTTCCATGGACCCAAAGACCTAGGATCCATGGAAAAAGGATACTAACAATGTATTATACAACTCTAATGTTTTTGACTTGCAGAGATTTGAGAAAGGAAAGAGAACACTGGCTATGTTTAATGTTAACTGTTCCTGCACAATCCACTCATACAACAGTGTAATGCTATGTGATTGACAATTTCATACAACTGGTCCTTTGGCATGTATTAAACAGAATAGAATTTTCAGCATATTATTATCATTCTTTTTCTTTGTTGTAAACATGTCATTGGTTCTGTTTTAATCTACTGGTGTCGTGCCCTAGCCCATGCTTTATCTCCATTATTTGATGTTATTCACTATTTTGAAATGTTGACTGTGGTTATCAAATGGAAAAAATAGAAAAAAAAAAAAATTGTACACGAAATTTTTTTTACAAAACTGAACCAATGGCATGTTTACAACAAAGAAATAGAATTATAATAATATGCTGAAAATTCTATTTTGTTTAATACATGCCAAAGGACTAGTTGTATGAAATTTTCAATCACATAGCATTTCACTGTTGTATGAGTGGATTGTGTAGGAACAATTAACATTAAACAAGGAGAAAACTCCTCAACACATCTTGGAAACCATTGAATTCAATAATAAATGAAACCTAACACCAACACTATTCCTTCCATTCACTTCTACCAAGAATTCTAGCACAAGCACGAGCTATTCCAAACTTCAAGTACAAGCTATTCCAAACTTCAAGTAAAATGAGAAATATGCTATATCAAATCATTCATATTCATAGTAACCATTCAAAGGATCATTTTTTCAATGAACCCTCTAACTGTACCCCTGCGGCAGAGAAAGGAAACCTCAAAATAGAGAAAGGAAACTTAGTAAAACCAATCTATGCCGCTATTTGTGAGGGTACAGTCATGATAAGTGCCTCTCAAACCTCTCCAAACATGTAAGATTGTCTTTAAATACTTTATTGTTCTCTTCTAAACGTTAACCAAATCAAACCTACATTTGAATCCACACACAATAACCCCAAAATGAAGGGTTTTGTATCCTTTAATGAATCTCAGACACTGGTAACACATGGACAGTCAAACTAGTAGTCTCCAAAACATTCAATAAGTGACTGGATTGTATTGAATACATGCCAAAGGACTAGTTGTATGAAATTGTCAATCACATAGCATTCCACTATTGTATGAGTGGATTGTGCAGGAACATTTAACATTAAACAAGGAGCAAACTCCTCAACACATCTTGGAAACCATTGAATTCAACAATAAATGAAACCTAACACCAACACTATTCCTTCCATTCACTTCTACCAAGAATAAAGTATTTAATCCATTCAACATTACATATAATCATTAGACAGTTACATTTTCTGACTGTGTAGAGGAACAGTCACGACCAAAATGATCAAAACTACTTTCACCCTTGCACAAGCTATTCCAAAATTCAATTAAAATGAGCAATACGCTATATCAAATCATTCATATTCATAGTAACCATTCAAAGGATCATTTTGTCTATGAACCCTCTGACTATACCCCTACGGCAGAGAAAAGAAACCTCAAAATAGAGAAAGGAAACTTAGTAAAACCAGTCTATGCCATTGTTTGTGAGGGTACAGTCACGATAAGTGCCTCTTAAACCTCTCCAAACATGTAAGAATGTCTTTAAATACTTCATTGATCTCTTCTAAACATTAACGCATGGACAGTCAAACCAGTAGTCTCCAAAGCATTCAATAAGTGAATATGAATGTTTGAAAAATTTCCTCTCAACTTCCCCAACCACTCCTAATTGGTTAGAGGGATTAGTTGAGTGTTTAGACACTAAAACTTCTTAAACATACTTTATCTGATATGATGAATTGTAATATCAACAAACGTGAATCCAAACATTTGAAAATAGTGAATCGATATCCTTGAGCACAAGCACCAATAACATCAAATAATGGAGATAAAGCACGGGCTAGGGCACAACACCAATAGAATGCGGTCATTTCAATGAGCATTCATGATCAAATAAGATGCAATACATTTGAAATTTGCGGTCGAATATGATGTCAGAGGCTCGAAAGACATTGCCCATCAAAGATACCAATCAAAGATGAAGAAATCACATACCTTCTCTCGCGCTCAGCTTGCACAAAGGAAGATTTGATAGCCAAATCTTCCTTGTACCACATGAAGAACATGCCATTGGTTCAGTTTACCATGTTATTATCATATCAGATAAAGTATGTTTAAGAATTGTTGGTAAGGATAGGAATAGTAGAGATTCTAGAAATATCCCTCTAACCGATTAGGAGTGGTTGGGGAAGTTGAGAGGAAAGTTTTCAAACATTCATATTCACTTATTGAATGCTTTGGAGACTATTGGTTTGACTATCCATGTGTTACCAGTGACTGAGATTCATTAAAGGATACAAAACCCTTCATTTTGGGTTATTGTGTGTGGATTCATCCGCTTTAGCCAGGAAGATCAAGAAGATGGGGCAGGAGGACATTGTGGTAGAAGAAGTATTTAAAGAAGAAACAAGAAGCAATAGAAAAATTTTCAGGAGTTTGGAACAACATTTCAAAATCCATGAATGGTATGGGTAAGGTGACCTTCATTTTTGGTCGTGACTTCAATGAAACATTGGATATGGCTGATAAGAAGAAGGGTCACTTGTTGATAGTGTTCCTTGAGGGAAGGGGGATTGTGAAATACTTGTTATCATTGTATTGTATATTTCCAATATGTTTGGATGCAGGGTAGACCAAGAGAATGAAGGATCACTCACTGATTGCATGATAACCCAGTTTTGAAGGGTCACTGGTTGAGGGGACAGTCAAGGTCCAGATGTTGATAGTAATTTGTTGAGGGAAGGGGGATTGTAAAAGACTTTTTATCATTGTATTGTGTATTTCCAATATGTTTGGATGTAGGGTAGACCACGAGAATGAAGGATCACTCACTAATTGCATGATAACCCAGTTTTGAAGGGTCACTAGTTGAGGGGACAGTTAAGGTCTAGATATTGATAGTGTTCCTTGAGGGAAGGGGGATTGTGAAAGGCTTGTTATCATTGTATTGTGTATTTCCAATATGTTTGGATGCAGGGTAGACCAGGAGAATGAATGATCACTCACTGATTGCATGATAACCCAATTTTGAAGGATCACTGGAAGAGGGGGGAATGAAGGATCACTCACTGATTGCATGATAACCCCACCAAGCATTCTTTCCTTTAAGTTTCCACAATATCTCAAAATATGATCATTATTCTTTACTTTCTTCTATATGCTATTCTTTCTATGGTTTTGTTATCTCAGAAATATATCAAAAACATTGCAGATGTGCATATAAAATTAAAATATTGTCCTTCAATTGTTCCACATTGAAGCATTTCCTCTTGGGAGTATTCTCTTCATTTGTACAATATCTATCAAAAATGGTTCCCGTATTTCTTCAAGATCTATTTTAATCTTTATACTGCAATTTTGATTAGATTTGACCAATAGTTGATTTCATTGGTATTTTATAGCATATACTCCTAATGTGAAATGTGGAGAGAAAGAAAGAGACACACTAGGTATGAATTACATGATATACCCATCATCACTTAGCACTTAAATAATAAATTATGGACAAGGAACAACCCCCTAACTTCTTGATGTTTGTTTCATATTGGCCTCTTATTATATGCAAAGGTAGGCCTGTCTTAGGCTAACAACCATAGTGTAGGGGCCATAAATTATGGATCCCAAAATAGTGCACACTTGTATTAAATTAGGTTCACTATACTACAAGGGAATGAAAACCATGCAATAGTGCCTCATGGGGATGGAAGCAACCCTTCACCAAGAAGATGATTGTGTCTGCAATATTTACTAGAGGCAAAGAACATAATTTGGTTCCAGCAATTAGTCCTAGAAGATAATGGCACCCACAAAACACTTGGAAAAGATAGCACTCACTATATCTTTTATCACTCTTTTAAAGCTGGGACAATAAATCTCAAAGATTGATCAACGAATTCTTGAACACAAAGAACCATTGACAATTATGATTCATGTGTACAGTAGCCAACAACCAGTTGTTCCAATCATGGTGTCCAATAATTATGTTAGAAAAAGCATCTACAAATCCCTTACACAACCATAATAGATTCAAACCATGAACCGTAAGAACCTAACAATGGGACTAAGAAAGATACAGCCTAAACAAATCTTGATCATATTCCACCCTATTGTAAGGCCCAAGAAGTAACTCTATCTTAAAGCTACACATTCCTCTAGATGAAGCTCAAAGGTCAGGTAGCTGAAGCATAGTAATACTAAAATGAATATAGGAATAATTTGATGTACAATCATTTGCTAGCTTGGTTTGTGGGTTTTCCACATAATATTTTCCCTTTAACCATATTTATAGTTTGAGAAAATCAAAAAAAATTGTTTCAGATTTATATTATCCTTTTGAACTAGCACACTGCCATCAAAATGCATAATCATTGGTCATATCAAGAAAATTCCTATTGATTAGTAGGATATCCTTATAAAAATTTGATGCATGGATTTCTTGTGAATTATCGACTGCTATGTAACCTGCAACTATGAAAGGAATAGTGTTGGTGTTAGGTTTCATTTATTATTGAATTCAATGGTTTCCAAGAAGTGTTGAGGAGTTTGCTCCTTATTTAATGTTAATTGTTCCTGCACAATCCACTCATAAAACAGTGAAATGCTATGTGGAAGAGATGGTTGATAGTGTTCCTTGGGGGAAGGGGGATTGTGAAAGACTTGTTATCATTGTATTGTGTATTTCAAATATGTTTGGATGCAGGGAAAACTAGGAGAATGAAGGATCATTCACTGATTGCGTGATAACCCAGTTTTGAAGGGTCACTGGTTGAGGGGACAATCAAGGTCCGGATGATTGGGCCATTAGAGGACCCTAGTTCTTTGTATTAATTGCTATTCAAATTGGATACATGGATTTCTTGTGAATTATCAGCTGCTATGTATCCTATAACTGGATCCGTAAATCTGCATATACTTCTCTAGGGTTGTAAGCCACTTAGGGATCAAAATAGAGAAACTAAATAAAAATTATTCTTTGTCCTATTTCCTTTTAACAAAGTCTCAACTATCAATGATACAATACATTTGATGCCCTAAGCTATCAATACAAATGGCACCTAGCTAGAAGCTCGCGGGCTGTCCATTTGATAACCATAGTCAACATTTCAAAAAAATGGATATCCTTGAGCACAAGCACCAATAACATCAAATAATAGAGTTAAAGCATGGGCTAGGGCACGACACCAGTAGAATGTGGTCATTTCAATGATAGCAATATACAATGGCGTCATTAAACACATATGCCAGTAATATCAACAAATGTGAATCCAAACATTTGAATACAGTGAATCGATATCCTTGAGCACAAGCACCAATAACATCAAATAATAGAGATATAGCACTAGCTAGGGCACGACACCAGTAGAATGTGGTCATTTCAGAGAGCAACTCCCTCAACAATAAAATGAAATGCATTCGAATATGATGTTGGAGGCTCAAAAGATGAAGAAATCACATACCTTATCCCGTGCTTAGCTTTCGCTCCTTTTCTCCCGCTCTCCAAACGAAATAAAAATGATGAGGCTATTTCACTTTTTTTTTAAATGTATACCCCGAATCTATCAAAGTTTCGATGGTCAATTAAACACCCATCAGAATACCGACATCATCGGGGCCTATTACAAAAAAAAAAATACCAAATTCGTAAGAAAAAGTTACTCGTCAGAAACTTCTGTCGAAATTTGGCCCCAAATGTAGTAGTGACACAGCAGGATCCAAAGACCACAGATAAGGAATAAATTTAGAGAGTGGAGGAGGGCCATAACGACCAAAATAATATAGGATGAACCTCAAGTTAAATGAGGCAACTGTAAACATTTTAATAGATTTTTATTGTTAAATAATGAAATTTGCATATACTAGTGTTCTAAGCCCCCTCATTACATGATTTATTATTGTAAGCCCCCTCTAACTTACACATCTAGAAAATGAAACTACAACCTATTGGGATTGAGACAAACCTTATAAAACAACAGTAGCTAAGAAGGATTGCTTGCCAACATCTATTGAATACATTTGTTGCTCATGAATACAAGGTCCTCCAAGAGATGTTGGCAAGCGATCCTTCTTAGTTGTTGTTGTTTTATAAGGTTTGTTTTATAGGTTGTTGAATCATGTAATGAGGGTTCTTAGAACACTAATATATGCAAATTTCATTATTTAATAATAAAAATCTATTAAAATGTTTGCAGTTGCCTCATTTAACTTGAGGTTTGTCCTGTATTATTGTTGTCATTATTGCCCTCCTCCACTCTCTAAATTTATTCCTTATCTATGGTATTTGGATCCCATAGTGTCAACTTGGAAGCAGAGGAGCAAGAGTTGCTCTTTATCATTTGGGTATACCACTCAATTACGTTGTCTCCAAAAAATTGTGACCATGATGCCTACAATTATGTTTCTCATCTATTGTGTCCTAGGACCCCTTATGACCCTTTACGACTGTTTACGATCCCTAAGAATACATCTTAGAGGTCTTAAAATGTCGTAAAGGATCATAAGAGGCTCCTAGGAGGGGCCAGATGAGCTTCCACCTTCACATGGTTGGCCCTGTTAAGTAGAGAATGTTATACTCTTCTCGAAACAAAGAGAAGCTCAATAATTTAAGGTCTCATTCCATGAACAAATTAAATTAGACTTACTATCCAAATTGGTACATTGACGAGAATCAATGATGGGCCGGAGTTTTTAGATTCTGAGAAGACGTATATGCAGTGGAGGCCAGAAGGGATTTTTGTGGAGATTTTCTAGATGTGGAGATTTGCTAGAGTGGCTATATACATACAAGGGTTTCCAAATTGAGTACCAGTGCAGAGATGATGATTCAGTAACCTACGTCTATAAAACCTTCACAAATATGTCCTTTTAACAATTATGTGCATATTGACTGGGTATACAACTCAATTATTGGTTATTGAAAGGACATTGTGCACTCGAGTAGTTTAAACTAATCCATTATGGATGTTTTGCACATGGTATCAAGGGTGAGAATTTTTTTATTACAATGGAAAAGCTTATTTAATGGGAATCAATTTATTTAAGAGGGAGAACTCTTTATTTTATGGATCCAATCTTAATGAAAAAGAATATGTTATATTAGTATTTGTGTTTAGACTCAATATTGTTGTGACTTAATTTCTTAGTCTAGTTCAAATCATATCATATCAAACTATGCTATTAAGCCTTTGGTGTCATTGTGATATTTGGATATATGAAAAGTCCTATGTCAAGAAAGTGATTTATCTTTATCTTAGTTTCTGTAGTATTGACAAAAATGAGTGGGTTGGACATTAGTGGTGGATCCATTCTCTCTTATCATTCTTCATAATCCTTTTGATAGTTATTCTTTCTTGTAACTCACCTTAATCGGTATGCATATATTTGAGAGCAATCTTTTTCATGGTTTTTCCCTTTACAAGTTATTCCACATAAGTCTAGTATTTCTTGTGTTTATGTTTGCTATTATTTTTGTGTTCCTATCCTTAAAAGGTTGTAATTTCAAAGTAAGTTTGGTGGAACTAAATATGTATTGTGTAGGATTGAGGAAAGAAGATGTACAACTAGAAATGGACAAGGAGCTCCACCTTGTCATACGCGATGAGAAGTATCCCCAAGAATTGGGAATGCTAAGGTGGAAATGGCAGGTGGTGGAGAGTGGCAGTCTGAGAAAGCCTTTCCCAAACTCTCCCACAACCCACTCACTCCTCATAGCATCCCCCTCTTTCTCATCGCCTAGCTATTTGCATCCCCCACAAATCTAGCTGTAGATTTCTTAGTCATCTCCTATGAATGTCATTGAAATATTGTGAGGCTTATTCTTTCTTTTGTTCAGACTCAAGAAAATCTTTAGAAGTGGAAAGTTTTATTGAAAGGTTAATGACCTCAAGAAAGAACATGTTTGTGTGAAATAATACAGAATATGTGTGACTGTTTGTAAACAACAGTGACATAATATTGTTGTGCTTAATTTGATAATATTTTTTAAAAAAAAATTAAATTTTGTGTCATTTTTTTGACGAAAAAAAGAAAAGACATATCGACGAGAGTTCTATGTAGTCGACATTTATTTCGATGATTTCTAGTTGCAATTTCGACGACTCTTCCAACCAACATTGGTCACAGAGATAAACAGTATAGCCAAAAATTCTTCCAAGTTGAAGCGATTGTTTCGACGTCATTGCCGTCGATAATTCAATCACTGTGGACGTTGCAATTTTGATGGAGGTTTGATGTGTCATATTATCAACGAAAAAATAGTTATGGTTGAGTGGTCGACCAATTCGCGTCTAAAAATTGACTAAACCTCGTCGAAAAACAAGCTAAAATTTACTAGTGTCTTTGAACCACTGCGCTTCGCACAATAATTCAAAGAGGGGAAAAATGTAATACCCAAAAAATGGGCTTCGATACCATTGACCTTCTACATCGACAAATTGATCAAAATCAACATAAAAGTCCTAACCTAAGGCACTTCTGCACATCAAATTATTGAAACCCTAATCGATCCTATCTTAATTCTGCATCCGAGAATATTCCTAAATATTCCTAATTTATCCTAATTATCTCTGATTAAATATTATTTGGCGATAAATGATATTATTTTATTTATCCTAAAGTCAATTAATTGAATATGTTAAATATTTAATTAATTAAACTTAATTCTGCCACTTAATTATTTAATTAGATTTAATTGAATTTATTCCTAATTAATATTGTTTTTATTTGACAATAAATCAAATTTCTAAAAATAATTGATTAAATGTTTATTTAATTGATTAAATCAAATTGTCAAATTTAATAATATAATTTTGGGATAAAGTTGATTAAATAATTGATTAACCCATAAATCAGTTATTTTTATTCAAAAATTAGTTAAGTTGAGAATAAAACACATGGAAAATTAAATAATTCATAATTATCCATGCACAAATTAGAAAAGCAGTTAAACTCTAAATCAACTATTAAATTCAATTTGTTAACTTTTTGGACTCAACATGTGATTGTGTTAAAAAGTGATCTGAACTCCTAATTTGAGTTAAAAAGCTGATTTTACATGATTTATCAAGATAACTACTAATTTTCTGATAACTCAACAATCAATCTGAGTTTATCAGGGAGAGATTTTTTTCTTTCCATGAGTTCTCAAAAACCTTGGATTTCTATATAAACAAGCCTCAGTCCTTTACAAATGACGGTGAATTTAGAGAATCTTGCTCGTGCAATCTGGAGAATTTGGAGAGTGTGCAACTTTTGAGATTCTTTGCTAACCATTGTTTTCTTATTTTCATATCATTCATAGCATTGATAGATTAGATTTCAATTCATCTTTCAAGTTTTAGATCATTTTACATTGTTTTTCATCCATATTGCATTGAAAAATCCAAAAACATAGTTTAGATCTACATTCATTTTTATAGCTTTCATCATTCAAATCCTTTGTTTAGGTGTTGCATTGTCACTGATCTCGGTCAATTTCTGAGAATACCATACTCGCATCTACTAGAAGGCAACAAATCGCCTGGTTAATGATATTTTTCTTCATTGCAGATTTTCTGATTTGTTAACCACTAATATATTATTGAAGTGTTGTGTCCACAAGCAGGTACAATTTCACACGCACAGTCCAAATGTACATTATGTCAGAGGGAGGTGCAGTATTTGGGGCACATCATTCTGTAGAGGGTATTGCAGTAGACTCAAGAAAGATTACATCTATAACAAAATGGCCCATTCCCTGAAATGATCAAGAAGTAAGAAGTATTTATGGGGCTAACAGGATATTACCAAAAAAAATTGATTAATTTCTCTCTTATTGCACGTCCAATTACCTCTCTTGAGATAAAAGGTAAAATATTTGAATGGAATAGTAAGTGCCAGAAGTCCTTTGACTACTTAAAAGAGAAATTGACCAAGACACCTATACTCAAGGCCCTTGATCTAGCAGGATAGTTTGTTGTAGTCACTAATGCCTCCAGAGAAGGTTTAGGAGGGATATTGATGCAATATGGGCAAGTGATCACCTACGAATCAAGGAAATTAAAGAACTACAAGCAAAAATGTGCACCCCACAATATGGAATTATAATCTATTGTTCATGCACTACAAGTCTCGAGGTATTACCTTTTGGCAAAAACCTTTCAAACTAAGGTCAGATTATCAAGGCCTAAAATATATTTTCTCTCAACCCAACTTGAATACCCGATAGAGGAGGTGGTTGGAATTGATTTCAGACTATGACTTTGAGATTAGTTTATATTAAAGGAAAGGAAAATAGAGCCACCGATGCTTTAAGCCACAAAATACATAGCTTAGCAATAACAATGATTGGTACCAATTTTAAAACCAGAATCCTTCAAAATTTAGAAGGGGACAAATACTACAAGTAGGCTAGAGAAACATTACAAAAGGATCCCCAAGAATTTAGCTATGAGGGATTTCAGTTTGAGCAAGACTAACTATTAAGATATAGAGGGGGAATGTACATACCATATCTTTCTAGCTAAGAATACTTGTACTTAAGGAAGCTCATTTTGTACCTTATTTAGGGCAACCTGGTGTTAATAAAGTGTTAGCTGATCTAAAACACTTGTACTTTTGGAAAGGAATGAAAAATGATATCGCTGGGTTTGTGGCATGTTTTCTTGAATGTCAAAGAGTTAAAGCTAAGAACCAAGACCCAACAGGTTTACTTCAACCCCATGTTGTAGATAATCGGCATGGGTTTTGTTCAAGGCCTCCCTATGTCCAGGAATAGACACAATACAATTCTAGTTTTTGTGGATAGATTAACAAAAGTAGCTCATTTCATTTTGGAAATCTAATTGATAGAGCTCCAATCTTGGCTAGAAAATTTGTACAAGAAATTTTTTGAATGCACAACATATCGGAGAAAATCATCTCAGACAAAGATGCAAGGATAACCTTGAGGTTTTGGCAAACACTCTTTGCAACAATGGGAAATCAGTTAAACATCAGTAGAACAAGTTAATCAAGTATTGGAAGATCTATTAAGGGTGTACTGCATGGATCAACAATACAAGTGGGAGGATTACCTATTGTTGATAGAATTTTCCTATAATAATTCATATCAATCAACCATTAATATGTCACCCTTCGAGGCAATGCATGGTAGGAAATGCAAAACTCCTATCAGTTGGGATAGACTCAAGGATAGAATAGTCATTGGACCTAAGATGCTCTCATAAATGGAAGAACAAGTACGACTAATTAAGAAACAACTAGCAGAAGCCAATGAAAGACATAAAAGTTACGTTGATGAAAAACAAAACCCTAGACATTTTGAGGTTGGAGAGAAAGTCTTTCTTAGGGTTAAACTCCACAAGAGCACTATTAAGTTTGGAAGGACATCCAAGCTTGCAACCTGTTATGATGGACCCTTTGAGGTCTTGGAAGTTATCAACCTGGTTTCTTACAAAATCGCTTTGCCACTAGCTCTTTCCCAATTGCAAAATGTTTTTCATGTCTCTTATTTAAAGAAATATAAACTAGATTTTGAGCTTGTTATTGACAGGAATTCCTTGTAGGTGCAAGATCCAGGAGTGGTAATGATAGAGTCACTCAAGGTACTCAAGGTACGTAACTTGCAATTGCATAACCATGAGGTGAACCAATGTAAGGTCCAATGGGACCAATATGGGGAATACAGTGCTACTTGGGAGGATCAAGATGAGATCCTTCACAGATTCCCTCATTTGTTTTGAAATTTTGGAAATTCATGTATTGAACTATGTTGGATTTTATTTTGTATTGCCTAAATATTCATCGAGGACAATGAAGCATGAGGGGGGGGGATATGTTACATCCCTTATTAGTGATCTTATTATTTAATAAGTATAATAACTAATTCTTGTGAAATACGACTATGGTAGTTAAAATGATTTTAGTTAAATGCAGTTTTATAAATTTTAATTAGAATGGAAATATTAAGTTTTATTAATTTTGTTATGTGGATCTTTGTGTATATTCTGTCATGAAAGAAATTACATTTTTCTTATATGGAAAATAAGAAATGAATTGTTGATACAATTTAAGATTATTTGGTAGTTGACTAGTTTATTTCAATGATGTGGATACCTAATCCACTTGTTTTAGTGGATGCAAGAGGAGAAACATCCCGCGAGCGGGGAACAAGTAAAGGTTAACATCAAGAGTGTCATTTGAGAAAGAACCACAACCATTGCCAATTCCTTAGGAGAGGATAGTGATAGTATAGTGTCTAGGAGGTTAAGTAGTACATGGTGTTTGGTTGCCTTATCGATTTAAGCAAAAACCTCAGTAATTCACTAATTAACTATACTTGCATTTCACATATATTTGATTTTACTTGTGTTTGTATATTAAATTATAGATATAGATATAGATATAGATATAAATACAACCACACACACACATGTGTGTGTGTGTGTCTAAACATGTATACACACACATGTACAAGATATGTATTATTTCCTCATGAGTTACTCCAATTTTGTTATATCAAATGGTTATGTTTTTGGTTGATTTATTTGTGGGAACACTTGAAGTAAGTGGCAAGAGTAATTCCCTCTTGCCACCTTAGAAGGAGGAAAGTTGTGCTTGCCTCCACCAGGAAAAAGGTTTGGTGGAGGGCAATGGGGATTCATTCTTCCTTCTTTTTTTGGAGATAGTGGAGCTCCTTCATGGGGGAAAGCATCATTCTTGTCTTTGTTTGTCGTTGGTTTCCACTATGTACACAACTTGGTTTGTGAGAACTTCTAAAGCTCGATCTCTATCATCATTTGATTTTCAAGCAGGCGTGTGAATGTTTTTATTTGTTGATGGAAATTTGTTTGATTTATAATGATTGAATGATTTGATTGTCTAAAACGATAGGTGCATGTATGTAATCTGAATACTTATAATTTATGGCATGGAGTTATAATTATATGTCTTCAAATTACTTATTGATCATTGGATTCTCTATCTACATCTGAGTTGCACAAAATGCATCGTAATCTTATGTTTTGCATCAAGATTTGATTAGGGAGCATCATATTCTATTTTTAAATCTGCAACATGATAACACTATTTGTGCATCTCGCTTAGTGTTGAGTTCTTATTAGCTGCATTGTGGCATCTCTTTTAGCATTAAGATTCTTATCAACTATATTACGACATCATAAGTTGTATCATAACAGTTCATAAAGTATCAAGAAATTTTATCTATGTTGCATGTCATCATGTGAATGCTTCTTGAATAATAACATTTATGTCAATATATCTGTCATTTGAACCCGGGTTTTTGAATGCAACTTTATTGGATATTTTGGATCATATAAATTATGATGCGAGATGTACTCATTAAGGAAATAATGGATTTGATTAAGAAAATGAAACTTGTGAAAAATTATGTTAGGACAGATTCTTAGGATTAAAATAACATGCATAAGGTTCTAACTATGGCCTGCCTATTGGGTCACCTAGATCCTTTTGTATTGTTCCTCTGGGTCAAATCTGATTACTATAAGAACCTGGAACTTGAGTTTAGGTTGAACCTCTAGAACTCTTATCCATATTGATCTAAGACCAACCCTTGATTAGTAGAATATTATCTTCCTAGAGGCTTGCCATCATAGAGGTTTATGCCATATGGATTGTATTATCCAATGAAACAAACCAAGAGGTACATGGGACAAGATTGGTGGTGACATTGATTGCACAAAATGTGTGGTTGTACATAAAAAAAATTGGCCAAGGTTGTACTATGCTACAAGTAGTATACATATGTCACTAGGACCAGTAATGCAACATCTAGCTAAGAAGGTCACCTAGTAGGCAAGGATGTCTTTAGGTTGACTAGTTATGATAGTTGTGGGTTCTACATCAAGTCTCATTTGCTCGTGTACTCTTGGGAAAGATTGGACTACTTCCTTTGGAAGTTGTACGAGTGACAATTGGTTACGATCGATCCATGGTTAGGTGGCAAAAACCCTTGATGATACTCTTTTCCCTTGATGATTTAACCTTCCAAAAATGATCAAGTGATACATCAACATGAGCAGGTTTTGTTTTGTTTAAGTAACTAACTATTAAATCATTATTTATTTTCTTGCAATGTATATTGAATTAGTTAATTTTTAGTTTCATGTGAAGTATTTAGTAATTGCAAATGGAAGTTAACTGACATCTTTTCATGCTCTTGTGAAATTGAAAGTAGTTATAAATCAATTTTTTTTCATAATTAGTGTAAATAATATTTATTTTATTATAATCATAGGGTTTTGGATGTTATAGTTTGTTGAGGCAAAAGGAAAATTTGAATGTGAGAAGGCCATACAAATTGAACATGACTTGGGATCTTTCAAATCTTCCATTGGTTGTAAATGAGGGTACAAGGTCAATTGACTACTAGGTTGGTTGCTAAAATGTTTTCACAGAGAGAGGCCATTGACTATCAGACCATTGCCCCTACAAAGATGAGCACCATTTGATTAGTCCTCATGATGGAAACTCAATTCAGGTAGACAATCCATCAAACAGATGTGAAGATTTCCTTCCTCAATGGAGATTTAGAGGAAGAAGTGTACATGACTCAACCACGTGGTTTTTAGGTTGTAAGAAAGGAGCATCTTTTATGCACATTGAAGAAATCTCTATATAGTTTAAAGTAGACACCCAAGGTATGGTACATTAAAATTGGCAGGCATTAAAGGGTTCCAATAGAGTCCTTTGGATCCAAATTTGTACGTCAAAAGTAGTGTCGATGAGCACCATTTAATTGGTCCTCAAGATGGCAGCCTAATTTAGGTGGACAGTTGATCAAATGGACATGAAGTGTGTCTTCCTCGATGGAGATTTAGAGGAAGAAGTGTTCATGACTCTACCACATGGTTTTCAAGTTGTGTGAAAGGATCATCTTGTATGCACATTGAAGAAAGCTCTATATGGCTTAAAGTAGACACCCAAGGTATGGTATATTAAAATTGACAAGTATTAAAGGGTTCGAACATAGTCCGTTAGATCCAAATCTATACGTCAATAGTAGTGTTGATGATATCACTTTAGTGATTATCTATGTAGATGATATCATTATTATAGGTAGTAAGGCATGTATGATTGCACTAAAAAAAGTCTAATATAAGTACAACTTTTGAAATGACTAATTTGGGCCTCTTACATTACTGCCCAAGTGTAGAAGTTTGGTAAACAAATAGCAACATTTGTATTTCATCCAAATACGCTAGAGGTTTTCTCAACGAATTAAGAATGAAAAATTATAAACACTTGTCAACGCCTATGGAGAAAGGGCTCAAACTTTCAGCCAAAACTGACTTTAAGCCCTTTGACAAGTCAACTTATAGGCAGTAACTGAGAGTTTGATATATCTTATAGTTGTAGACCTAAACTGAGCTATGGTGTAAGTTTTGTTTCCACATTCATGATGGCACTCAGTATAGAACATTTGACTAAAGCAACTAGGGTGTTGAGATGTGTACATTGTAAATGGGACACTTGACTTTTGGCCTTCTATATAGCATGAGAAAAGATCCCAGACTGGTTGCGTTCATAGATTCAAATTGGGAAGGCTCTTTGTTGATGACAAAAAGTCCACTTCTAGATATGATAAAAAGGCTTTGTTTGTTGTGCAGTCATATGGACTAGCAAGAAGCAGCAAGCAATAGCTCTTTCCTCGACTAAAGCAAAATATTGAGGAATAGTAAAAGCAAAGTGTGAGGTAGTGTGGCTCAATAGGATGCTTTCAAACATGAAGATGTCTCAAGCAGAGCCTTCATCCTTCTTTTGTGACAATTAAAGAGGTGCTCAAATTCACAAAAATCCAATCTCCCAAGACTGAATCAAATGTGGAACTACATTATCACCTCATCATACATCTTATAGAAGATGGATCATTTATATTGTAGTATTGTCCTTCAAAGGATCAAATTGTAGACATTCTTACCAAGCCTTTAGGTCCTAATAATTTGTAAAATTATGGGATAAGCTTGGTCTAGTTAGTATATAGACCATTAAGGGAGGGTATTAGTCTAGGGGTCAACTTAGATAGTAAACTTAACTTTAGTTAGTCTTTAATTAGACAATTTCCTTTAGTTAGTTTTTTCTTTCTTAAGCTAATTCTATTTTTTGTTTACTATTTCCAGTTCATTCTTTTTTCAGTTATAGTAAACTCTGTAAGAAAGTGTTTTGCTTCTTATTTGCTTTATCAAATATCTTGGTAATCATTCTATGTTTGATTCATTTTATACACATTACTCTAAAAATGAATGATGAGGCATGTAATATACTTGGCTTTAAAGAGTGTTGTTAAACTATCAATGAATGCATCTTGAAGTTCATCATATTCTAAGGTACAACTAATTTTTGTAACTAATACTTGAAATTATACCATTTAATATTTAATTGGTTCTTTGTCTCCTTAATCATTGCATGTATTTAACATGCATTTTCAATTTACATTTCATGAAAGCATTAGCCTAGTTCACAAAGTGATTAAAGAATGTGGCAATGAATAAATATGTGAAAGCATTGTCATTTAAGCGTGTTGGAAAAAGTCAGCAAGCAACTCATCCTCATGAAAATAAGAGCACATAGCTTATAGGTATTGTAAATGTCATAATAGATCACCTTCAATTCTTGAAAAGTAAAATGCCAAAAATCCTCAGTGCAAGATAAAAATCAATCTCGTGTCCCATATCCATGTTGGCATGTTGTGTAAAAATGGGAAGGATGGGAAATATGTTATCATTAACTAGTGGCATATTGTCCTCTTGCATATCTAAGTCATGTATGTTCAAAAGGTGTATAAGCATATAAGCATGTAAACCACAATCATTTGATATATCTTATGCATGTGCAAAAGGATCCAAGGTGGATCTCATCAAAACAAAGCATATCATGATGTTGCATAGAAATATTAATGGAGCTTGCTAAGAGCCACCAAAAGGGGAAGAATGAAAAACACAAGTAGAACATGGTCTACGTTCAAATACTAAAGCGATTTCTAAGAGCGTGTGACAAATCTAGAAGGGTGTATAATAAATATGGTATGAATCAAACCATTGTTTGTTTTAATCAACAAAGCTATCAGAAAATACATGCATCAAAATACAATCATCACGTACATAATCATAATATGAAGATAGGAAAAATGTAAAATGTAACTTTATCCTCATTACACCTAAATGACCAGCATAAGTTTTAGAAAAGCATGCATCATAAACCAAATCATCAAGAAACAAAGGCCCATCGACCTCATCATGAGAAGCTAAAGAATGATCACTATACCATGCAACACAAGATATAGAGCAATAAGATTATCAAAAGCTATGTGGAGGTTAAAACCTCATGTGACAGGTGTGCAAATGTAATACAAGACGAATCATGTATAAGCACATCACTAGTGATAAATGGTATAATCATCATAGATAGGTTATCCCAAATCATCAAGTATATTAGTTGACATGAGAGGTGTCATAATCATATGTATGTCAAAAGTGAAACATGTATTTTCTATCAAGTGCATAACGCTAGGCTCCTTAAACAATAATGGATTAAGAGAAGCATAGGGATAAAGCATCGTCAACATGAGCTAAAGCATGACAATGAAAGGTATGCAAATGTAAAACATTGGTATGCTCTCGTAAATAACAGTCACTAGGCATAGGAAAAGTAGAAGCAACATGGGTCTCACGGACAAGTGTGTGTAAGAAGGAAGGGAAAGTTCTAACCCGCTATGGAAGACTAAAAATCATATACAATTATGGAACAAGAAAAAGCATACCTATCCATAGGATTAAAAAACATGAGAGTACAAAGGACGGAAGGATCATATGCTACAAAGGATATAAACATATCCAAAGTATGCATTCGGACTAAGAACAATCGATTATTAGAGTCTATGCTGTAAGATGTATCAATGAAACATAAACAAGAGGGAAAATCATATACTATTATGGAACAAGAAAAATCATACATATCCATAGGATTAAAAAACATGAGAGCACGAAGGACAGAAGGAACATATGCTACAAAGGATAGAAACATATCCAAATGTATAATCTAAATACGGATTCGGACTAAGAATAATGGATTATGAGAGTCTATGATGTAAGATGTATCAATGAAACATAAACAAAAGGCAAGTATGTGGGATCAAATAAAGATCAAACAATAAAAGCCCAAACCCTTATGAAGATCGGTCAATGATGAACAAGTAAAGTTGGATTCAATCCCTAATCAAATTTAATATAAAATTAATGCAGGCAAAAGGTTAGATTTGAAAGCCTTAATGGAATATTGATAACCCCAAGGTGAAAACAATAGGTCATGAAGGAATGTCAAGTTCGCTAAAATATAAATAATAAATAAGATATTTTTCTCTGAGTCATCTACCTAGGTTATTAAATAAATGCACTCAATTAAGCACAAGTTAACCTAGATAATAAAGTTCGACAGATCATGGAAAATTACAAGAAATTAAATGCTCAATAGATATTGAAATTAAATGCCCATTAAGTTAGCTCTGATTCTGATGCAGAAATCTTTGTCCAAATGTCATGAATCCATTCACCAAGGATCTAGTTTTTTATCCTTCCTTGCTGCCCCATAAATTTAGCTGTGCATTTTGTTCTGAGTTAGATCCGCAGGTGATCCTTTCAAGTGTGGAACTTACTGATACACATAAGTTATCTGGCAGAATGTGAACTGCTGAATTTTATTCATCTTAATCTCTATTGTCTGATTGTAAGTTTTGATATTGTTTACAAACACCTTGGCGTTATATGCTGAATTGCAAAGGTAAAGTTCTCGAGTAGACCCCTAACAAATCAGCTTGATGTGTTATAACAAGAAGTGGTGCTCAATGAACCTAGGATTGTAAATTTTGATTATGTTTATAAACACCTTGTTGCTACATGCTCAATTGCGAAGGTCAAGTTCTCAAGTAGACCCCTAACAAACCAGCTTGATGTGTTAGAACATGTGGTGCGCAATGAACCTAGGATGATGTCACAAACAAGCAAATGTAAAGTAAATTTTTCTTTTAAGCTCTCAAATATATATGTTTTTCTCACATTCCAGCATGTTTTTAAACAAGTCAATGAATTTCTCAACTACAATAACATGCACACCCAGTCAACATTAATGTGTTGGGTTAGTTCACAAACAGCAAGGGAAGGGAACATAGGTCCATTTTATGAAATTTAAATTTAAAATTTGTGGTTCAGATATGTGACTGCAGAAATGACTTGGATCAAATCTACACCTGCAGATCTGATCCAAGGGGATGAATGGGGGATCTAGGAATCAAGATTGCAAAATTGGGGATCAATGATAGAGAATTGTTGAGATATGCAGATGCCATGAGCTGATTCCATGCAATAATGTGTGCCACATATAAGCTATTTATAGCATCTACCACACTAATCAAAGCGAACACAAAACATAAGGGAAATGAGCATGGGCATGCAGTTTTCATCATTATGATTATAGATGCATTAAGATATACATAAACAATTTTTAAATTATAAGAACATTGATGTTAAAAGTGCATCAAATTCTACCCAATAAATAAAAGGCTCTTATTTCGATAAATTAAGAATAAAGTGTGTATTTGTAGAGGAGGCCCAAATTTAAATCCAGACATGTTAAGGCAACCTACAGCCCAGAAGACACCCTCAATGCAACTGGTCCTTTGTTAATAATAAATCAAGATTTGAAATAAACAAAATACCAAAGTTATTATTTGCTCAAAATATAAACCAGGAGATTAGTTAAAATCTGCAATTCTAGAAGTTTTTACATATACATATGCCAGTGTGTGGATAAGAAAACATTTTAACAAATTTAGAGGCTAAAGCGGGAATTAAAATAAATATATAAATTGTGGGGGAAACAAATTAAACATGCAATGGAAGAAAACGTGAAAATGAATGGCAAGATATGCTATGGAATTTTCTTGAAATAAAATTATAAATGTATTGGTAATAAATCATTATTTCAATTTAACAGATGACTAAACAAGTCGCACAATATTCTTTTACAAGCTTTCTTCCATAGACACCAACCTATATTTATAACAACCTATGATTTGGTGCAAGGAAGACAGCCATCTACATTTTTGTAGAGTCTACAAAAGAAAGTGAGGGTGGAGTATAGAGGTGCAGGGGGTGGTATGGAGTGAATACAGTTATATTGGTTAAATCAAGCTACATTATGCTGTCTTCATAGATTTACAATTTAGAAAAGTTATGCCAGCCATCAGCTGATATTAGTGCCTTGTTGTGAATTAATAAGAAAATCAACAGGCCTGCCATATGCACATATCGTGTAATAAGGTATATAGCATGACACTCTCTGAAGACAATACTTCGAATTCTCCCTTCATTCCCAGTTTCCATCTTCTGTACAGGATCTACCCCTTGAGGCAGCAAATAATTTCTATTATTTCATACTGCACATAACCTTTACAGAGGCCATCCTCATTTAAAGTGAAAATGATAGAAACAAATGAAGGATAGTGGGCTACAATAAAGCCTTCTTTTCAAGCAAATTATATGCCCATGGTCCCTGGAAACAATATAGCAATTACATGGATTCAAATCTTTAGACAAGTCTGTAACTAATGTTAAAAAGAATTATATTCCATAACAGGAAACCTTTAAACAAAAGATAATTCAAAATACTGTTAAAAAACAAGACAAACTTGCCAAACATTTCAAATCTTATCAAATGTGAAAAGGATAAATGCAAATTCAACTATAAACTTAAAAAACTACAATGCAAGATAATAAAGTTGTATAAACGTCAAAATAGATAACCTCTCCCATTCAAGGATTAAGAGTCTAACAATTCAAAGAATGAAAAGGTTATATTAAGTTCTCTAGGAGTAAGATGCATAATTAAGCAGAGGAAAAAGAGGAAAGCCCCCAGTCCTGCCCCTCTTCCCCCCAAGGTATTATATGGGGCCTCATGAGAAAATCCTAGGAGTGTTAAGGCTTAGGTTGTCCCTCACAAAAAGGATGGGAATTTTCTACATGGGGGCTTATTATTTCTGGGTCACAAGACTTATAATGAGGCTGAATAGGAAGAAATGGTAACAGAGATGGGATTAACGTCTTCCAATGGTGCGAGACAACTTTTAATGGAAGGAAACTCACTTACTGTGAACAATGCACTGAAAATGTTCTTGCCCCATGTAGCAGCTAGTAATATTTTCAAGGGAAGCTCTCTCCATTTGCTCTCAATTCAAGATATCATTTTCCCTCACTACAAAGTATGCTAATTCAGTGGCAAATCATTTCTTGAATAGTTTGACCGGGGATCATCTTCATCTTTGGATCTTGCTCCATATCAGTTTCCGCATAGTTCCAGTTTGTCACCTTCTTGTTTGTTTGATTGGAGTGTGGCATCATCATCTTTCATGGTCAAAGAGACAATTGAGCAGTTTTTCGAGACACCATCATCATTCTTCATGCTTCCATCATATCTAGCATTTTCAGAATGGGAAGCATAGCCTCGTCCATACATGGTTTTGTTTCTTCCTAATAAGGGGAGATGAGTTGTTTGTAAACACTGGATCAGTATTTGTCTTCAAACACTTACCATTTTTGCAGATGCTTATTCGTTATGAGGGGGCTACGTAGCCTCTCACCTTTCCTCCTATGGAGGGGACATTCTTGGGGGCTATTGGTGATTGAGACCTCCATACATTACTCGTACTGTCACCTATGTTGATTTGTATTATCTCCATTTTGGAGAGGAGTTTTGTTCCATGAAGTTTTCTCCTTTTCCCTGTTTGTGAGAGATTGTGTTGCATTGTAGTTGTACATGGGTACCTAACATGGCCTGGTTGCCAAGACCCAAAATGCATCTCATATTGCATAGTTTTTGTCCCTAAGTTGCAATTAAGGAGGGGTTGTTGTTAAGAGTAAATATTATTAATATTTACTCTAGCTTAAGTTTCACTTAGGCATAGTAGTCATTTATATTTTCTAGGTTGAATTGTTATTTGCACCTAGGTAACTGAGTTTACCTACTCTTACCTAACCTCTCATCTAATTGGGACACATGGCATTTCCTGTGCCCTCAATTCATTTGCCTCTTGCCTATTTATGCAAAGGATTTGTGCATTTGTAGATACCTCAGTACATTTTCTCATTTGGTGGAATAGCATATATAGATTGCTTCTCCCTTGTGTGTGTGCCGGTGTGTTTGCAAATTTCTGGGTTGGGTGGACACACCTACATCTACATTAATAACTGCTCTGTCTAATGGTCATCCTTCCTCTTACGTGACCATGGAAAATATTTAAATTTTAAACCCCCTCAATTAGATTTTCCTTTTTGGGACTCTTGGGCCCATATTCAACATGCCAACAGGTTTAATTTATAAGGCTTTTATGAGGGAAGGTGGTCAATGTTGTTATATTAGCTTGCTTGTGTGATGTAAGTTAAATTCCTATGCTCCTAGGTCATAGCACATGGAAGGTTATTATCAATATGATAAAGCTGCTTTAAATGCGATATGGGCTAGCAGATCATTACTTCTCTCACACCCCTTTCAATTTGAGTACTTCGGCAGTGGGCGATCTGGGGTTAGTGTGGTACCATGGCTCATCACAGGCAGTCTTATAAAGCTCAGGATTCATTTGAGGAAAGGTTGTGGGTTTGATAAAAGGTTGGATGTAATTTTCTCCAGCAATAATCAGGTTGCTTTAGAGTTTGTGAAGGAGATTTTAGGAGAGCAGCGTATAGACATTGCAGGTCCTCCATGGTCAAAAGTTTTCATTCATGAAGACTCGTTGCAAGGTTGGCAGTGGCACTACCTTATGCTATATAGAGATTATGGCTCCATCATCTCTTTTTGTCAGCTCGTTTCAACAACAAAGCAGCATTCTCTACAAATAAGGGTAAAGAGGCAAAGTTGAATGCAATGTTAAGTCTACAAAGGAAGAGGCTTCTACACTGAAAGAGGTAATGGTAGTTGTTCAGCAGGGTGTCTCTAAATGCAAAGACAGTTTGTTGAGAGGTATTGCTGTTTAGGGCATTCTATAGTTTTGTGGGTTTAGTGCTGAAAAGTCTCGTGGCAACCCACAACAAGAGTCATCTTGACATATCCAGCAAGTATACAATCCCAGTTTCTGTGCTGATAAGATTGATAAAGCTCAAAGGCAGCACATTTTCACGGCATACGATTTCCCTCCTTGGATGTGTCAATGCAGGTGCCTCATGTAAAAGAAGTGGCTGGATGGGGGGTGGATGTGAATTCAGGAATGAATAGACAGCATGTGTTGAAAACCCCTAGGTCCTTTCTGTTTTTGTTGCCTGTTGCTTAGTGAGTGTGTCTTTTGAAAGCCTTTTTGTTTGCTCCTTGTTCACCTGCAGTTCAGTTTTAGTTTGTATTCTTGCAGTTATGTATAGGGTTCTGTAGTGATGTATGTCAAGATGCTAAGATTGTTGGTGCATCAAGTGTAATAAAAATAGTGATATTTCATTAGAAGCTAACTATTTTGTTAGTATTTGAGAGTTTAGGTTAGTTACCATTATTAGTTGTAGTTCTAACTGATTTGTCTTAACTGACGACTGTTGGGCCCCTTTTTAATTGAACTCTCATAGACATGAAATATGTGTAATCCCTTGTCTATCTATATGTAAGTTTCATATGAATAAAAGCTTTGAATTGTTATACATCTGTTGCTCAATTTGGTATGCACTGTGTTTTGTGTTCATTATTGCAATTATTAGTCTTATTAGATAAAGGAGCAAACATAGGTGAAGAAAAAATATCGTTTGTCTTGATTCTATCATACAACATTTGGCATCATTTTATTCTCTTGTACACCCTTTGCACTATACGATACCACTGGCAAATTCCTCTTTCAGGTGTACAGCAGTGAGCACATGCAACACATCATTTGCATCAAATGGCCAATGCTGGAAAGTCCATACAACATGAGTTCTGCACCCATCATCAACATATACGCATTACAGTGAGTAAGGCCTTGTCTTGATTAATTACATAACGTGGACCTATTCACAAGTTAGGTTAACATAGGTCCTAGGTGTCCCTTTCTAGAAGTTAGTTAAAATGGGGTCATATATCTCATTTGTTTCTTGTCTCAGGTCATTTAATATTTTTGCCATGTTAGTTGATCATACTACATCATACCTTGCATATATAAGCAAGGCTTTTGTAGATTTGGAATATATCTCATATCTCAACATTCAAGCAAGCTCATTTCTTGCATACTCCCTTGAAGGATTGTTGTATGATGAAGAAACTACCTTTGGACCAGCTAAAAGCACTCAAATGTTGAATAACTACCTCTATGATCCACAAGATCTCATCAGTAGCTATGAATTTTGCAAGTTCATTCACCCCATACTGATTGCATTGTTGAACAACCAACAATCTTGAAGTCTGCACTCTTATTTCCTGCAGAGAAATTAGTTAGGTTTGAAGTGCTAACAATCGTTCCAATGAGATACTTCTTCACTTTCATTATGTATTTTGTAGTAGATAATTTCAAATTTGCTAGGGCTGCAATAAAAATGGGAGATAAAGGAAAGAGTTTGTAAGATGCTATCCCCTTTCTAGCACCAATTTTTTCACTGTTACTTAGAGTAATTTTGTCATAAAGTTTGCATGCAACTGTGCACGTTTATGTGTTTCCAGTTTTACATTGGTTTCATTCAACAGTCATAATAGCATTCGTAGAATGCATTGAGAAGAACTATAATAGCAGATAACATTTATTTCATCAAACTCAATATAAGCCTTGCACAAAACTTACAGAGACAAGATGTAGATTGCTGATCTCAATTTGATATAAATGAATTTGCATAAGACGAAATACAACTCATATTTAGTCCATTATATACTGCAACAAAACTCAGAAATGAACAACAAATAAGGATAGGGTATCCCAAAAATTACGTGCTTGACAACATACCCAATCTCCAATGAAAAGCAGCAATGAGGTCTGAGTTACAGCAGTCAAACATACACAACAGTTCCTAATCATGCATGCAATAATCTGAAAATGCTATTCTTCAGCACTTTAGAATAAATGGTATTTAGCATCGATTCTCCTTACCAAAGCTTAACTCAACTCCACATTCCTTGCCCTTAGTTTCTGCCGTCACCAAGTTCATTTGGCCAGCACCAAACAATCCTCCTATTTCCAACACCTAGGGCACACAATCACTTACGCCCAGCTACAAGAAACCCTTAAAACTCACCTCCGATCACTCAATCTCACACCTAAGAACAATATTATTTTGCTTTCAAAACTGACAGCTCCATCCCAAGCAAATGAGATATAAAGCTACCCAAAATAACAATACAATGAAGCCACCAAAACCACCAAACTCTTCCAGGCGAGGCTTCCAAAGAAGATTTTCTGCAAAATTTCCAATCACCTGCAAATTTGTCTCTAGAAATAGACTAACAATTTAGAAAGCTTCAATTCTTTGAATGCAATGTGAAATACCTATATGATATCTCCAACAAATACCGCCAAATTAAATCTTTTACTACCGTAGCTAGTCTTCTTCAAAAGGGTTTCCGTCCTCGGGAAAGCTGAGATGGACTAAGTCCATATATTTAGAACCACGCAAGGTTTTCTTAGAGAGGAATATTAGAAAGAATAAACTCAACATGCCAAATGAGCTATCCATCCCCCTTTTATAAGCTTTTTAGAGAACTTGCCCAAAACTCCCTTTTAAAATCACTTTATTAACTTATTAAGCCTCTTAACTCAAAAAAGTTATTTAGTTTACTTTTTATACATTTTTGACACTTCAATTCATTTTTAAGCATCTCAACATTTTTAAAAAAATTGTTCTCTTTCCAACGAGCTATAACATTGAGATGCCAGAAATTATTTTAATTAAAATGACAACCTTAAAGAAATTAATTAAATATAGCTCAATAATAAACCCAATTAGTGCAAATCGAAATTTGACTGTGTAAGAGTGATCCTGATGATGAAAGATGATAAATGGACTCGCATGAGTGACTTAATAAAAATAGACTCCCTCCAAGAATCTCAGAGCCCAAACCAAAAGTCAAAAATAAAATTTATAACTGTCATATGACTCCTCTAAACCATCTGTCTTATTGATAACATCAAGTTATCTTTCTTAACAAGCTGATACAAATCCAAAAAGTCAGAGACAACTGCACTGCTAGAGAACCTGAAAATGGAGGCATTACAAAATTGGTTCTTCTGTATATGGGCTGAAAATTTGAAAGACAACAATGAACCAAGTATCTGAAAAGTATCAGATGACCAGGGAAGGTCGAGTGCTTCCAAATCCAGGAGCAGCTCCACAAAAAAATATGCAAACCACGCTGTAGGGCACAAACAAAACCACAGGGAAGTGGAACCAGAAGTCTGCACTAGGAAAAGGGGCAACTATTCCAATCACCTTCTCTTGGGACAGCCTTACTGCAAATCAATGAAAACTATGGTGGTAAAAGAAATCAGATAATCATACACTAAAGGTTGCCCTATCTTCAACCCATATAGGTAAAACTAAAATACTACAAATGCCTTATTTTAATGTTAGAGAAAGGGTATTTTGTGCAATATATGCACCAAGAGGCACTCTTGCATTATTTTTCAGGATATACGGGGTAACATGCATAGGGCCTTCTATTTAAATGCCCAATGCTAACGTCACACGAGCACAACAAAAATTTGCTGTCCAAACACAGTGCAAAGAAATGTGTCTAGCAAAGAGCTCAATAATATGTGGAATAAGGGCAGTAGTGGGGCAAAAAAAAGAATTTTGGGAAAATGCGAAGTGGAGTGGCATCGTTGACATCATTAAGAACAGGTTGATAGCAGCAATTAGAGCATCTGACATTGCAGTATGGATGATTGATTACATGATAGGCCCCAACAAGGGCGAAATATATAATTGGGTAGAACTCGTATAACACTAAGAATCCATGAGTTTCTCTCAATAAAACATTAAGGATTTTACACAATGCAACATGGGGATAGAGCTATTTCTCATTGTACAAACAAGTTCAAACTTCACCAGATATATGGCTCTATTTGGCCATCCATTTTCAGATAAAATATCTGACTATTTAATTAACTGAAGTATGAGGTCAAGAGGAACTCCCAAGGGCTGCGTGCACTTCAAGGAAAGGAAGCTGGCAATAACTGAGTCGTCATTTAAGAGGCACATATAGCTGAGGGAGAATTAGTCTCTTCTCAACCTACTATACCAATCTTTTCATCCAATGATGAGACAACCCATATTGAAGGGTGGCTAAATATTCTTGGATGTCCTTTAGACACACTAAGCCCCATATAGAAAAGAACCACCATGCAGGGTAGAGCATCAAGAAGGTATGCATGTAAGGAACTGACCAGCCAAACACTAAGACAAGTGCAAAAAGGCAGCATGAACATGTGGAAATTTCATCATCCCTTCAATCGGGGCTTAATAGTACACTATCCAGACAAGAAGAGTCGATCTTCATACAGATCTAATGGCAAAATCCTGGCAATCCACTCCATACAAAGCAGCAATTTGTCAAGGGTTTGGAACCAATGGCACAGATAATGTCTGAAGTGACTAAAATAATGAGGCTAGATGGTTCACATTCTCCTTTGATGTCACAGCAGGCTATGCAGATCCATCAGTTTGTAGAAAAAGAATGCCACATGGAGTTTATAAAAATCTTCCTCAACCATGGCTGATTGAATAAAAAGCACCCCAAATGCACAGAAATTGGATACTAGTACAAGATCCCCCCTTCTATGGAGGTTCAGATAGAAGAGTCCAAGCAGCTATTTACTCCATCATGTAGCAACTTCAATATCTCTACAAAAAAGAAATGGCTGCTCAAATGGTAATTGAAGCTGAAATTAAATATGCCACCTCACTATGAAAAATCTCCATGCGAGGATAGAGAAACAAAGGCAAAAGTTCCAAGCACAACAGACAATGGGTAAAGGGAACTCAACACAAAAAATAAAGAAATACTTGACATCAAAAGTAGCCAATGAGAAGGAAATATCTCAGCTTATGGAAGCAATACTGCTGGAGAAAAGTCTTAAGGGAACGTGAATTAATTGTTGCACAACACCTTAAAGTGCACTCAGAGGATGTATACAAGCTCAGGGCTGCTGTTAAGCAAGTTCACACAAGAAGCACAACATCCTTGAATTCAGCAGTCATTGCTGTGCCTCCAAGGACACCTTCTGTCACTGATAATTAAGTCTTTGTTGTTAGCTAGGAACCTGACTTCTCTTTGGAAGGGACAATGTCATTAGAATAAATGCAATTATAATGTTTGCTTACTACCTAACTGTTTTGTTAGTACTTGTTGGCTTTGGTTAGTTGCCAGTGATATTTGTAGCTGTTCCAATGGACTTGTCTTAACTGACTACTGTTCGCCCCCTTTTTAATTGAACTCTTGTAGACATTTAATATGCCTGATCCCTGGTCTACCTGTATGTAAAGAACTCTAGATGAATAAATACTCACTGTTATACAACTGTTGCTCAATCTGGTAAGCATTAGATTTTATGTTCACTACTGCAATTATTGTTCAAGTAAACATCAAGTCGGATATAAACTGTTCCTGTTAAGACTTCTCTGCACGCAGGGACCATTACAGATTCCCCCCACTAATTAAAAAAAAAGTTGAATATATTACCTAATATTGCTCTGCATGAGTAATGCTAAAGGAGGGATGGGGACATGTCCAATGAAAGTTCAAAACAGGTTGAAGGGTAAGGAAGAGAGATCAGCCAGATCCCATAAAATGTAGAAGACAAATTCAGACCGTATTGTTTTCGAAAACAAAAATGCAATGCAATTATAGAGTATGCACTAATTATGAGCCAAAAAATATCCATGAAAATATGCAGTAAAGCATAAGATCAATATAAAATAAGAATTATCTATTTGCAGAGGCAGAGAAAGACTGAGTGTGAGCCAGTATACCTTTAAAAATCCACTGAAACACATCAGTATTACTATGTTTCACCTGGAATAATGTACTCCGCTTTCTCTAGAATCAGGGCATTTGACTTTTGTGGACTTGTCAAATCTGCCTTTTCTGGAAGCATATATGAACCCTTGATAAAAGTGGCCAGCTCTACAGGAGCAACAACCAACTTTAACCATTTTTGTAATGCTTCGCCATCGACTTTCTCATTTGCTGTCAGTTAAATTAGGACCATCAATAAAGGTAAAAAATAAGTTGCTACATTGCAGAAATACAAATGGCAATATATGCATCATATTCTTGCAAATGCAAATTGATAAGGTATTATAGAAAATCAATAAGGCGTTGGAGTCAATTTATAAAAACCTTCTAAGTGTGCACCAAGACCCTCAAGTACAGTAGGATTAGCACGTATCACAATAAGTGCCATTGCCAGAGCTGATTGTAGCAAAGATTTAACCTCTTTTTGAACAAGATCTACCATGTGTCCCTGATAAATGCTACACCAGTTACTACACAGTTTGCACAACATTTTATATGCCAATTACTATATAGTTTGCATAATAATTGATATATGAAGAAGTATGATAAAAATAGAAGAATTGACAAACTACATGCTTACCTGATCCTTCGCCCATGGAACTGCTCCTCCAGACTCGTCAAGACCACCACTAGACAAAGTTGCCAATGAAATTGGGCCGATGGACTGGTTTAAGCCATATTCAGCAATAGCTTTGTATGCCATATCTGTAGCACGCTTTATATCATCAAGTGCACCAGTGGACACACGGCCAGCATAAACCACCTCTTCTGCTGCACGGCCCCCAAGAAGAGTCACCAAACGACCACGTAACTCGTCAACAAAGAGCAAGTAACGATCTTCACTGCCAGGTGGAATGTATGTAAAACCTAGTGCCCCTCCTGACCTGGGCAATATGCTCAGTTTCTTGCAAAAGACAAGACTATGTCTTTAGTTTTTCAATCGGAAAACCATCCACCAAAATTAGAAACCAGCAGCTTAAACAGATTATTTTATGAAAAATGTTGTTGTGAATGGATTGGAGAGCTTGTACCTCCACTCGAGGTTGTCCAGGAAGAAGATTGGCAACAGCTGTACCTACTACAGCATGACCAGCTTCATGTCGAGCCACAACAGCCTTCTCACTGCGTTGCAATGTAGAACGCTTCTTCTCAATGCCCTAAAATAGCAAAGACATAAACTTCAAATTATATGTAAGATAGCTTGGGTAATTCAAACTAAACAGGAATTGAGTAAAAATACAATAACACTGAAGCTCAGGGAGCACATGCAGGTTGTGCAAAAAATTGTACAAAATGTATAGAAATTGTAGTTACTAATTGTTGACATAACACTCATACTGATAGCGAAAACACACATTGACAAAACAAGTAGGCAGTGGCCTTTTGAATGCTATGCCCCAAATGATGGCATGGCTACTCATAGTCTATACTACGTGCCATATCATATGCATCCAAATTCCATCCGCAGATTCTATTTATGATGTATCAATCATAAGGTACATTTCCATCTATTCATCATATATAAATAGATCTCAGTAAAGATGAATATCTAATTAGATCTATATTGTCCATGTTTATAACAGGTTGTCATATAGTTTATCACTGTTTATAGTTATACTATCCAAATAATATAGATAATCTAAATAAAGATAAATATCTATTTAGATCTTTTTTTCATGCTTAGAACAGGTATTTACCTTTTTTTACCTCTTATATATATATATATATATATATATGTTATTGTACAACCCACATGTCATGTCTAGAATGCTAGTCAATGACAGTTTAGTAGTGAACTTTTAAAACTAGCAATATCTTAGAAATAGAGTACCGCAGCTAGACTAATAAAATGATTTTAAGCCATTTGCATGTTATCATATACAAAGATACCAGATTTTAGTAGATGAGTAGATGCAAGACCAAACGTTTATAATATTCATAGATAAAAGACTAATAGCTGGACTTGAATTAGGTATAAAAAAGTTCAAAGTTAATATTGCACATTTGATAGGAGTAAATAGTATCTTCAAGCTGAATCAGATATTGAACCTGGCACAAGAAAGATCACTTAGCAATGTTGCCCATTGCCAATTTTCTCCTGCCTAATTATTGCCTATTGTCAACTGAAAAAAAAATATAACTGCTTTTGTTAAATACATTATAAATTTCTATTGAGAACATGAAAATTTGGGAATTCGTTCAAGTTGAAAATATGGACGTGCCTATCAACTACCACTAGTCCATTTAGTTGATATGCCTAAATCACAGATAATAAGTGGTTTAACCCAGAGATACAAGAGTAATTTTCAATAAAGGAAATCATAGCTGACTTGTTTAAACCTAAGTAGTTGGTCTTGGCAGAAGTAGTGGATTTGGTGGTTGGACAGTTTTTATTAGACCCTTTAGCGTAATTAGGTTTTCTATACACTATTACACTAAAGCTAAACATAGTAGTGCTTTTCCTATTTATAGGTTATGCTATATTTAGCTTTATGTTCCTTTATGAGGATACTTTGTAACATTACTGTTCAGTCAGTTATTGAGATAGTCCATACCATTTATCTTTTGGGATAAATTGTCTTTTGGCCTCCATAATCTTGCTCTCTCTCATTTTGTGACAGGTGTTTGATTGCAGGTGCTAATCGGGAGCTGTGGGGTTGAAGGATCAACTCCAGCAAGACCCAAGTTGCTTATAAGTGATTGATTGAAGCTAAATTATAGTATTAAACTTCAGATTAAGTTTTAAGCACGTATGCGCACACACACACATTGGTTCTCTGCCCTCTTTGAAGTGAGTTCCTCATAAGTGAATGAATGAAGCTATATGTAATGCAATTCAGTTTTAACTAAGATTAAATTTTAAACACACACACACACTATGGTGAGGAGGGGGCAGAGGGCAGGAAGGGAGAGGAAATGCCTGTGGGAGATGCAAAAGAACAGATAATGGTGGAAAGGGGTATACGAGAATCAGAGATATGCCTGTGGTAAAGAGGAAAAAAGAGAAGAGAGTGGCAGGGGGTATAGGAGAATCAGAGAATGCATGTGGTAAACATGGAAGAACAGAAGAGGGTAGCGAGGAGTAGGAGATGGCTGTGGGAAATTCAGGACACTTCAATTGAATTCTATGTCTCCATCCCCATATTGTCTGCAATTTGTGTTTCCGCACATGAGATGCATCCAAAGTACCAAGAGACACATTTTGCAGTTTCTATGGAAAAGACTGATTTCCTCTGTGCTATCATTTTCCTTATGCCTCTTGTTATAGGAAAGAGGTGAGGTGGTTAAGAAGATAGCCAATCAAGTGAGTTCACACTAATCGTAAATTGTGACTAACCAATCAAGTGAGTTCACAAAAAATGGTTAATTGTGACTGTTGCTTGCTTATGGACAAGGTACAAATCATAACCTTTGATATTGTGTCCAATATAGACAAAATAAGAAAAGAAAAAAAGGACCCAGGTTAAGCTCAAATAAATTGTTCTGAACAAACATGTTCATCCTTCACATTTTTCTCTTCCTCAAGAAGTGAACTGATAATAGTGTACACCTTTTATTTGTTATCTTGCTCAGTAAATACAAAATTGCTATAGTTGGAAGGTGTGTTTTTTTGCTAAAACTGCTTTCATACCTTCATGCATAAACCGGTCAAATTGTCATATGAATCAATTGAACCTGATATTATACTTTGTGATATTCTAAACCTAGAAGTAACTCCAAAGTGTTTGCATAGTTTATGACATTTGTACTTAATGCTTCAAACAAGGTGACAAGTTGGTCTTGTGTTTATTTACATAATTTTTATAAATCTACGTGCTGTAGTCTATATCTGATAACCTGTGTACTATGAGGGCAGTCAATTTTTGCACTTAGTGCTCAATTTTATTCATTTTATTTAGATAATGTGGCATCTTAATATCCCCATTGACTATTTACTACAAATCTTTTTAGCAGGATATAGTGACATCTTAACTTTTCAAGAGTGAGAATTAAATATCCTAAGCTTCTTTATGATGAGATTGGCAGCCATTGACTGTGACATTAGTTAACCATATTTGGAAAAATTAGTCTCTAAATCTGAATGAAATTTACCAAATATCTGTTCTTCCTTCTTATTTATCTTGAATGGAAATGACTATGCACTTTGATTAATAATTCTGCCAACAAATAGAAAAATAATATACTCCTTGAGGACCTAACCATTTAAGCTGCAACGCTTCTTTAAAATGGAAACTAGAAATTCAATATTTAGCTGTATTATCCTGGCACTTTACGAAAAAAAATTCCAAACTATATTATTATAGTACTTGAGCTTGCAAAGAGAAATTAATTTGGCCAAGAATAACTGACAGATTTGCAGGTCGCAACGACTACATTCTACATGAGATAAACCACATTGTTGTTATGTATTGTTCTTTCAAATAATTTAGGGTGGGCAGAAATCAGCAACATGTTTCAATATTAATGTATGTCAATCACAAGTTTGCAACTGCACCAATGGTAATTATTACTCCAAGAAGTTGGGCTGGAGACATTGAAAACCTTAAGCATAAAATTGGACAAGTTAATGGCTTGGATCCCTATTTTCGAATATTTTTCATAAGAAGATCTGAACCTTTCAAAGCATGCCTATCTTTCAATTTTATAAATAATATACATCATAAGTTTACGCAAAAACAACTATGCTCGTCCACATGACCAAAAGACATTTAAAAAGGCCAAATTGCAAATAGCAATATGTAATATATGCTTGAAGTTCAAACTGATAATAAAGAGAGCTTATTTTAAATTGTTTAAGTTTCTCACACCAATTGATGTAAACTTACAATAGCCAAAAACGTTTTCCATGTATTCATGCAATACCAGTTCAGAAATCTTAAATGTAAACATCTGCTTAACACACAGAGATATCAACCACCTATTTCATCTTGAGATGATTTGAAAATAAGTTTGAAAACCAATTATTCTACTTTTGTTTGCTCATTGTAATTAATTATTTAATTGCCATTATTTTTACCTTTATCCTCTGTACAATATAGGTGAATTCAATTCTGTTTTTTATTTAGATTTTTGGAGTGTAAGCAGAGGCTATTAGAAATTACTTTCTTTTCAGGGGTTATGGTAATAATTTGCGATAATAATGGATTGTTCTTGTGGAAGTTTAGTAAAAAAATCACTTTCTCCTAGGCTTCACTGCCAACAAAACTAGGATTTTAATGATTGTCAGCTTCTTAAAAAATTGATTCTTCCATGTGTAATAAAAGTTTATTTACGTCATTGAATGACATCATTACAGTCTTCACCCTGCCCCTGGCTCCGACAGTAGAACACCTCACAAGGCATCTAGGACAATTCTACCAATAGAAACCTATGTGGCACAAACATTTGAGGGTTAAAACTGAAAAACCAACACACAGTATAACAATGTCAGGACTTAAGGAAAATGATATGCCTAAAATCTTTTTCATATCATGAGTTGTTGTGACAACTCTTTTGTTCAACCATGCACGGAATAGGTCTTGGAAAAGGGACTCGTAAAATCTGATTCTAAACCTAAGCAATTCCAACAGACACAAGTTGTAAAATGAGGGATGCAAATATGATCAACTTACTTGCATCAGTTCCACTTGAATATCATGCACAAAAGGGCAGCCCAAATTAGTAATTGATTTTTTGAGCCATCCAGCAGTAAAATCATTGCTCACAGTTCTTGATTCACGCACAAAAGGGAAATTAAGATGCACCAGACGGATCACAACTTTACATAAGCACATCAGCTATTGGACATTGGAAAGTTAATTCCTGATTTCTACTTGCAAGATTGTCTAGATTGCTGCCTTAGAAAATATTGTAAATGAGGCAACCAGCCTCAAAAATTTATTTGATGAGCACATTTTCAGTCAGGCAGCTGAACACTCTAATATAGACAAAACACTGCAGTTTTGAAGTGTTTTTACTAGCCATGTACCTGATCTTGTACTACTTCAGCCATTGCTAAACCAATATGAATTTTTAAAAAAAATCATTCATTAACCAACCACACTTGTCATTCAGGGAGTATTCTACTATTTTGCCAGGCCCAAAACTAGATGAAGCAGCAAGAAAATCAATAAAGAGCTGGTGTGCCACACTTTGAAGTTGGAGTGAAACTTTCTCAGACTTCATCCATACCAACAGATATTTCTCAAAGTTCAAACGGTAGAAAGACAACAACCTTTCTCCTAAATTCTGGAGTACAATATGCTTTATAAGTTTGTCAGTGTAGCTTCCCAGTTTGAGATATAGCCCCCTTTGTGGGTTCATTGAATCTTCCATGCATAATGCCCAAAGAAAAGGTTATCGTAAATCAAATTCTGGTGAAAACAGAACTCAATCATCTTAGAACCTGAAGTAGTGACAAATTGCCAAATGTTACAGTTGCATAACAGAGGCAGAGTGCCATAACAATTGATAAGATCCAACAACTGAAGATGCACATTATGCAAAAAGAATCTGCAACGTGCATTGTGGGCAATAATTTTTGAAGGAGAGGAAATTGCATAACAGAGACAGAGTGCCATAACAAATGATAAAATCCCACAACTGAAGATGCACATTATGCAAAAGCATCTGCAACATGCATTGAGGGCAATAATTTTTGAAGGAGAGGAAATGTCAAGTCCTATTGTGAGGTTTTCACACCATTGCTCCATTGCAAATGGGGCCCCCTCTTGTCGCTTTTGCTCTCAGTAGGTGCTAGCTTAGGAGTAGATAGGCAGCATTTTGCAAGTACAAGTCTGGGGTAAGCATAGGTCTTGAGGTAGTAAGGAGTGTTCAGGTTTGATCATCAAGTCAAAACCTTCTGTGGTGGGTAAGTCTTGGAAAAGAATGAACCAAGTTGAGATTGAGAAACATAGGCAAAATGGGTAAATTGGGTTCTTGGGCTTGACCAATCCCAATTCAAACTCAATATTGATCCTAGCATTATCAAGAGCGATGAATTTTCAATCAAGTTGATGTAGATGACCAAAGGGAAGTATGAGGTTGGGATGAGAATGATCAAAGGAAGAACAAGTACAGATCAGAGTTAAATTATCACTTAGCCATTTTAGGAATGTCCAAGTTGTTTAATGTTACGCGTAAAGTGTATTAATGCATACTAATAGAAAGAACATACAGATACAGATACGTGCAAAGTATTATCAGAGAACTACAACTTCTTTCATTAATGTCAAAACAGATTTACATACACAGTCATGACAATACCAACGATGCTGATAGTATATTGCTGCCATAAGTTACATCCGAAGGTGTACATATAGTTCCCAAAGGGGTGTGACGTGAAACGTTGCAACCACAACTACCTACCCCTCGGGTGAACTAACTACCAACGACACGATTAACATTAACAACCTTTTAGACAACATATGATTTTACCGACAACATCATCCCCCCCAAAAAGAAAGTCGTCTCCTAACGACAGACCACAAAATGGAGACAATGTATACAACTAAATATAGGAAAATTACGACTGAGAAGGGGGCTGAGGAAGCGTCCCTGAGGAGGCTGGTTGTGCCACCGAAGAAGCCAAGCGAGCATGCAGCTCATAGACCTGTTGTGTCCTTGCCTTCAAGTCCCACTCCGTAATCATCCGGTGCTCCAATGCGGACTTAACCATCATCACCACCTCAAGACATTCCTTTTCCTTTGTGTCACACTCCTCCCGGGCCTAAGTCCGGCTAGACGCCAGGGTACTCTTTGTTCCCACCTCCACCAACTGCTGGTCAAAAGAGTATCTCCTCAGCCAATTGTGTCTCCAGAGTGACCTTCTCTTTCCTGACGGCCTTCAACTAAGCCATCAACTCTGCTCTCTCTGCCGCCCAAGCTATCAGTTGGCTAGCCAACTCTCCCTCGGCTGCTTGTACCCTGGTGGCCATCTCCGCTCGGGCAGCCTCATGCCCTACCAAATGTGCTTCATAAGCGTCAGGGTGTAGTACCCCTCCTTGAAGGCTTGTTCTATCTGTCGGGCGAGATGCTCCACTCTATACTCCACCACTGACTCGTGGACAGTCCAGGCATCCAACATCTCCCGAGTCTCTGTGGATGGTCATCCTCCTGCCTCAAAACAAGTTGCAAAAGTTGTAGGGCAAGCAACTCTCACAAATGCCAGCAATCTCTCCAACTCCTCGACAGCACCCTCGAGGGCTCGAAACTGTGCGGAAGTCACTACCCGCCAGCCTCATGCAACCATGTCCGCCAAATACGCCTCAATGTCCTCGTCAGCTGTCTCTCTCAAGCACAAGCAACTCTTCCGAAACAGAGTCTGCGACTAGTGCACAATCCTCGGCCAAGTGTCGGTCTTCCACCGGTAAGGCTTCTACTAAGTCAATGACGTTTGGAGGTACATCCCGCCGGGGAGAGAGTACTGCGGCTCCCATTGGTGCCAAGGGCATCATCTAGAACCGCCTATTGAGCCAAGTGCTCATAGCCGCGATGGAGGCCGAAACACCTGCCATTGCCTGGAGATCCTCCAACAACTCAGTGTCAGTAGTAACCACTGCATCAGTTCTCTATTTGGTTATCCGCAAGGTTGTAGTCACCCACCGGTGGTTATCCACGTTCGGTGGTAACCCACCGCACAGTGGTCCCACCGTTCGGTGGACACCGTCCGGTGGTTCCACCGTAAACTTACGTTCTGCTTTTTTTTTAAAATCTGATTTGTCTAGCAGCGTCGTCCCAAATCTTGGCGATCGTCTCTCTACCGCTCATGGTAGAGTTTTAACTTCGACCCATTGACGGGGTCTGCCACTTCCTTCCCGTCCAAGGTCCATAATTTAATGGTGTCATTATCTAAAACCTCTCGCACCCTATATGGTCCAAGCCATTTTACCTTGAACTTGCTAGGCTTTATCTCATTCCGCCCATTGTACTTTAAGACAAGCTGCCCAGGTGTAAACCTCGTCTGCCTAAAGTGTTTGTCGTGCCATACCTTCCTCTGTTGTTGGGCAACATCTGTAGCCCATTGTGCCACCATTCGGCATTCATCCAGCTTATTGAGATTGTATAATCTTTCGAGTAGACTTTCCATGTCTCCTAGCCTGTACTCGATGGCTATTCTTAGACTTGGCACAATGAATTCAGCCAATACAACAACATCCAGTCCATACATTAACTAAAAGGGGGTTTGTCCGGTAGTGACTTTACAAGTTGTGCGATAGGCCCATAATACTGATGGGAGCCTCTCTTACTAGTCTTCTCCTTCGACTCCGCATGATTTGTAGATTACAGATACCAATATCTTATTAGTAGCCTCTGCCTGGTCGTTCGCCCTTGGGTAGTACGAGCTTGAGAGTGAGTGAAAAATCTTAAACTCAGTGGTAAGCAACTTTATGACGTGATTGACAAAGTGTCTTCCTCTGTCACTAGTGATCTAAATGGGTATGCCATACCATGTAATTATATGTTCGTAGATGAATCTCGCGGTGCTCAAGGGAGAGTTATCAAGTAGGGCTCTGGCCTCAACCCATTTGGTCAAATATTTTGTCACCACAACGATATACCTACACCTGCGTGCTCTACTTGCCTTAAGTGGTCTGACAAAATCCAATCCCCATCTTTAAAACAATTCCTACACGTTGGAGGGGTTTAATGGCATGAAGTCTCTTTTTAAAGGTTTCTCGGCTCTCTGACATGTGTCACAACTTACCACCCATTTCTTGCATCATTGTATAGTGTCGACTGCCATAACCCTGCAAGTAAGACTTTTTGAGCCGTTTTGTTTGGTCCCATATATCCTTCGACAGGACCCTCGTGAGCCTCCCTCAAAACACTTGGGACCTCCTCCATCACACCGTCGGAGTACCAGATTCGGTCCCATCTTGTAAAGTAACCCATTGATGAGTTGGAAGGTTCTACTTCTGAGGACAAGTTTCCTTCTTTCCACCGGTGCAATCTCCTGAGGGAACTGTCATGTGGAAAGGTACTCTCCAATACTTGTGTACCAAGGGGGTAAAACCACAATTTGAAAAAGGTGTGCATCGAGGAAGTCATCGTTCACTCCTTTTGGCGGCTCCCTAGATTTAATGCAGGAAAGGTAATTTGCACTCACGTGGCTTTCCCCAGGTCGGACTATAATGGTAAATGTGAATTCTTGTAACAAAAGTAACCATTTGCTTACTCTGCCCTGGATGATTGGCTTATTCACCAAATACATTAAGACTTGGTGATCCACATAAAAAGTAAATGGAGTAGCCAGCAAATAGTGCCAGAATTTATGTACGGCATACACCATTCCCAATGCTTCTCTCTATGTCGTGCTAAAGTTCTTCTTTGCCTTCGATAGAAGCTTGCTGGCTAAGTATATCGGGTGGTCCAACCCATGGTCACCCATTTGTGCCAATGTAGCTCCGATTGCAAAATTGGATGCGTCTACATGTACATGGAGTTCTTTATCCCAATTGGGGTAGGCCAAAATGGGTGCAGCTGCTAACCTTGCCTTCAATTTCTCAAACACTTCTCCTTGTTCTGTTCCCCAAGGGTAGGGTTCTCCCTTCTGAGTCAGCCTATCCATCGGATAGGACACATGGGTGAAGTTTTTGATCAATCTACGATAATATCCAATGTGTCCAAGAAACAATTTAACCCCTATGACATCCGTGGGTGGCTCCATCTCAAGAATCACCCGTATTTTGTCTGGATCCATCTTGAGTCTAGCCTTACAAACAATGTGTCCGAATAGCTTCCCTTGCGATACCATGAACCTGTGCTTCTTGGGGTTGAGTGCAAGCCTTGCCTGTTTGCAACTCTCCATGCACTCTCGAAGGGCTACCAAGTGAGTGTCCTCCGCACTAAAGATAGACCAATCATCCAAAAAAGCTTTAAAGATTCCCACTAACATTTTATCAAAGATATGCAAAATTATCCTTTGGAACGTTGCAGGAGCATTGCAAAGTCCAAATGGCATCCAATTGTACGCATATACCCCATCTTCCACTACGACGGTTGTCTTTAGTTTGTCCTCCTCGACAATGGATATCTCGTTGTATCCAGAGAATCCATCCATGAAGGAGTAGATTTCATGTCCTGCAACCTCTTCCAGGATGCTATCAGTGAACGGTATCGGAAATGGGTCTTTTATGGTGACTGCGTTCAGGCATTTGAAGTCTACGCATATTCGAATCTGGGTTGTCTCCTTTAATGAGATAACAATGGGCGATACCCATTCACTTGTTTGTACTCTGAATATGATCCCGACCTCCAACATGCGTTAAAATTTATCATTAACTCGTGCGGCATAATTCTTTTTCATCTTGTACGGTCGCTTTCATATAGGCACCACCCCAGGTACCAACGGGATTCAATGGACACAATTTTGGCAAGACCCCTTTCAAATCTTTGCATGTCCGCATGTCCACACAAAGATGTCCTTATATTCCATGAATATTTAAATGTCGTTGTCTTCAAGACTGGATTCCAGTCATCTCCCACGAGGATGTTTTTAGGATTAGCCTCGTCTCCTAAGTTTGTGACTTTTAGGGAGGGCTCCTCATACCTAATTGGTTTTTCTTTATCGAACTTGTGTGTTGGGGTTTCACTTACCCGAGCCTCCCCTTCCTTGTACTCACCGTACTCAGCTGGAAATGAGTCTTTCTCAGCCCCCTCGTCCACCTAGAGCATGTTACAGTGGAATAACTCATAGTCTTCGAGTTGCCAATGGAAGAGTTCGTTCAGTGAGTCCAGGTCATCTTCCAAGCACCCTTCTAATTTGAGGACTCCATCATTCGGCTCCATGCGTTATCTCCCTTTATCTTCTTCCTTCACTTTTGACTCTGATGAAGACGCTAAGACTTCACTGACCAATTGGGTTCTCAAGTCAATTGTAAATTTCTGACCATTTATTTCCATGCACAAGGTATTTCTCTTCCAATCATGGTTAACTTTAGCTTGTACTAGCCAACCCCTACTGAGGATGGTGTCATACCCCTTCTTTAGTGGGATGACCACAAAATCCAACACAAAGGGTTGAGTACCGATCATTACCTGTTGTGCCATCAATGTGCCGATGGGTTTGATCTTGTGCTAATCTACGCCTACAAGTTGGAAAGTTGGCAGCCATAGTGTAGGTCACCCTATTCTCTTCCATGTCTCTTCCGGTAAGACATTGACACCCAACCCTCCGTCGACGATGGTGTCTGTCAAAATGGTGCCAAGAATGTCCATCTTGACCACTGTTGGATGTCCACCTATGTTCACTACTAGCAACATCGGATCCTCCCTGAGGGAATTTTCTCTTCCGAGGGAGTTCTCCTTTTTGAGGGGATCTTCCTTCCCGAGGGAGTTTTCCTTTGGTTCCATCCTTGGAGGCGGTATCATATGTAGTAGAGCGGTTCGTAGTTGCGGCATGGCTACAGTGAGGTCCTTTAATTGTATTGGGATTTTTGTATGCATCACTTGTCGCAGTATGTTTTGTTCCTCTTGGCCTCTCAACGAGGTACTAGCCCCTCAATGTCTGCCTTCGCTTCACGCATCCTCTTTTTCTCAGTTTCTAGATTTGGGTAGGTGACCTTCCTGGCTTGCCTACGGGTGACTACCAACAACTCATTGCCTTCAATGTTTAGCAAATTCACCCCAGGCTTTGGACATTTGGAGTCGTCATGGTCTCCTGAACCACACCACCTACAAAGGAATTGTGGTGCTTCCCCTCTCGGGCAATCCCTGAGAAAGTGCCCCCATTGTTTGCATGCACGGCATTATATCATTGGCCATCCACTAGCATCATACTGAATACGACTTCGGCCCCCATTGTTGTTATTTGTATTGTTGTTACCATTACCTCTACCTCCCCGTCGGTTGTTCTGATAGTCGTCGAATGATGTCGTGGTGTTCTGTGTATTCCCCGTTGTTGTTGAGGTGGATGGTTCCTGTGTCAACAAGACTTGCTAATGGCTTTGCATCTTCATATTATACAGGCATTCCTTGGTGGAATGACCCGCTATTTGGCAAATGTCACAGAACAGTTTCTTCGGGCATGCGCCCTTGGCATGGCCTTCCTCCTTGCAGTCTACATACCATAGGTTTCCCTCTTCATTCATGTTGGCGCTCCCCTTCATTGTTGTCTTAAATTCCCTCATCATGCATAGCATGTCTTTCTGGAGTGCATGGACATTCTTGTTTGATTATTCACTACTACCCTCCCCATCAGAAGAATCCTCACCGTCATCAGATGATTTGCTCTTCTTTTTCTTCGTCGTTTTGTTTTCACTTTCAAGGTCCATTGCCCGGTTGTACGCGTTGGCGTACGACCGTGCTGGTACAATTTTCTTTTTCTTTTTTAATGAGGGCTACAGTCCTTCAATGAACCACCATTTTTTAAGTCCGTCAGTCGGTTGACTGTCCATCTTGCCTAGCAATTCCTTCAATCTCCAGTCATAGCCTCAGACGGTCTCATCCTTGGCTTGCTTGGTGTTATAAATTTCAACCACTATTTTGTTATCATCTCACAGTAATCTGAATTTTGTGTCAAATTCCTTCTTCAACTGTATCCATGTGGCCACTTTAGCTTTATCGATGTCTAAATACCAATCGATTGTTACTCCCCTTAGTGTGGCTGGAAATTGCTTTGTCCACTCATCATGGTCTGTCACCCCATTGGTAGACCAGATGGTTTCACATGTTTTACAATGGTGTGTGGAGTCTTCTTTCCCATCACCTATAAACTTAGGTAATTTTTGCTTTTGAGACATTATAACTTTTGTGGTTATTGGTTGTATTGGTACTCCCAAGCTTGGTATTCCTGAACTCGATGCATTTGGTACTCTTGAACTACTAGAAGTGTTCAAGCCTGGTAATCTGCTTTGATTCTTGTGCCCCTCTATCCCTCTGACACTCGTGGCAGCACTGGTATCCTCAGCTCCTCTACCCTCGGCCTCTTCCCTTCCCTTCCTTTGGGCCTCCCTTGCCTTTGTTTACGGGGTTAAGGTTAACTTCCCAAACAGACTTCTCATTTCTTCAATAAAATCCTCCTCTATTCACCTCCAGGTGAGGATCACTGTCCCCTCCACAAAACTCCTCATTGCTGCCGATGGCCTCGCCTTCACCGACCACCTCTTCAGTTAGTCCCTCCGCGAGTCTCCTCAACCGTCATCTTCTTTCTACTTGTTGTAATGCTAGTGCTTTTTGTACAACCTCACACCCTTCTACTTGTTCTTTCAAATTCTTATTTTTATTTAACTGGTTTGGCATCAATATGTTCCTTGTACATCCACAAGAAAACAACACATGATAAAATCTAGAACACCTTAGTAATTCATATTTTGTGTACAATATATGTCATCCTTCAAACATAATCATATCACTCAATGGTCTCCTTTATTCATATTTTGCTCTCGAACTTTTGTTCATGCTTCCCTTACGACGATTTCATCCCTTTCTTCTTCCTCCCTTCAATGATGATAGTCCACCAGGGTTTGTTGCCTTCGAGTCTCCTGCTTCACCTCTTCTCATTGGTTCTGAAGGGCAAGGAATGTTTGAGCCAACAATTGAGGTAGGCAGCACATCAACCGATCCACAGCAAGACAAATTCCGAGGGCAGCCCACACGGCACCCTTCAATACTTCCTCGCGTGCAGCCTCCCTTCGTTCATGTGTTTCGATGGATGCTTGGAGTAACAAGACGAAATCTGTTGTCAGTGCCCATTCACCCTGGAATAGTTTTGTATTCTCTTCTTCCTCACTAGTCCTTCCACTATAATCTATTGGTTGCCCCATTGCTTTCCGTGTGCCATCTGCACCTTGTCACTTCCTGAGATCGTAGAGGCAACGGTGCAAAATGTTTACCACTACGGGTAAAGTGTATTAATGCATACTAACAAAAAGAACATACAGATATAGATACGTGCAAAGTATTATCAGAGAACTGCAACTTCTTTCATTAATGTCAAAACAGATTTACATACACAACCATGACAATACCAACGATGCTAATAGTATATTGCTGCCATAAGTTACATCCAAAGGTGTACATATAGTTCTTGAGGGGGTGCGACGTGATACATTGCGACCACAATTACCTACCCCTCAGGTGAACTAACTACCAACGACACAATTAACATTAACAACCTTTTAGACAACACATGATTTTACTGACAACACAAGTCAAGCCTATAGGAGGCTTGACAAACTCAACTAAGTCGATACATAGAGCCTCAAATTTAGTTAAAATTCCATGCCAAATATCAAGGTCCACTCAACAACCAGCCCAAGCAAGTGGAAGAGATCAATTTCGAACTTATGGATGAGGCAAGTTCCAAGTATCAAAGGAAAACTCAAGGCAACTTGCCCCATGAACATGGAGTTTCCGATCTGCCTTATGGCAACTTGCCACATCCTCGTGCCAATTCCAAGGATGGACTTCATGTTCTTGCCCCATCACCACCCGATTTCCGAAAATCATGGGGCCTCTTGCTACATCACAATGAAATTTCCGATTAGTGCCTCATGTCTTTGCCCCATCAATATGGAATTTCAAAGGAGCATGAAGTGTGTTAGCTCAATCACAATGAAAATTCCGACATTCATCTTGTGGCACTTGCCACATAAGACTTGAATTTCTGAAAGGCACTTGCCATATAAGCCTTGAATCTCCGATCTAACTTAGCAACTTGACACATGGCCATGATTTCCGAAGTTCTTTTGGGCCCTTGCCTCATCCTCGTGACAATTCCAAGTTCTAGTTGTCACATAGGGCATCCAAATCCGAAAATACTTAGTGTCATATCCTAAGACGTGTCATATCCTAAGACAATTTCCAAGTGGCATTCAAGTTTCTTGCCAAATGAAGCAAGGATTTCTGAGCTGCCTTATACCTTGCCACACAACCCTTCAATTCCAACTTTGCCCAATCACCATCACATTTCCGAAAATCAGATCATGTTCTTGCCCAATCCGCTAAGAATTTCCTAAATCGCCCTTGCATCTTGCCCAATGAAAGGCAAATTTCCGAAAGTCACTCTGGTATTTCGCTCAAACACATTGGAATTTCCAAAAAATGCAATATGTTTTGCCCAATATTATCCAAATATCTGAAATTCATAGATGTTTTGGCCCAACTGGCCCTTAATTTCCAAAATACCCCTATGGTATTTTGCTTGATAGGGCATGGAGTTCCGAAATGCATGTATGAATCTCGCCCAACTAAGGGTGCTTTTCTGAAAAATTCAAGTGTCTTTGCCCAAGAACCATGTTAATCCGAATTAGCCTCCATAAGGTTCACCCAATGAACCTCAAATTTCTGAAAATGCTTACAATCTGGCCCTATACACCTCAAATTTCCGAAAGTTGCCTTGGTTTTTTGCCCAACCTTAATCTTGCCCAATCAATAGAGAATTTCCAAAAGGCAAGAAGTCATATAGGGTGTTCTTGCCACAACCATAACAAATCCAATTGGCACTTGCCACATAGGGCATGCATTTCTGCTATTACTAATGAGCAATCTAATCAAGGCAAAACATCTATATAAGCAATGTTACATGGGAACGTGTCCCCCTCCTAAACCCAGGGGTTCTCGAAACGGGGACGTCGCCGAGACTTGGGGACGTCGTCCCCAAGTTCCCGCGGCACCGCCCGTCAACCGCCCAATCGTCGTTGGCATGCAGGGGCGTCCCAGCATCCCCAGAACATCGAGGAGGACACTCAGGCATCCCTCAACCATTCTGGGGATGTCAAGGTGTCACCCGGCAGCAACCTTTTTTGCATTGAGTTTTTAAAAAAAATAACATATATTGTGTAGGGCTTCAGGTGTAGGGCTGGTTGGTGTTCCTTTGGCGGATCTTGACCATGAGGAGTCCAGTAGTTCCAATGATGGGGAGTTTGCCTTGAGGCCCGACCTCCTCAGAGATGATTAGAGGCCTCCCTTCACTACATTTTGACATTGTTTTGATTTCATGCTACTCATTTAATCATCTTTATGATATTTTTGATATAATAGAACTCTTCCATTTGCTGATTCGACAATTTAAAATTTTATTTAGTAGAGTATTCTAATTTCTAATTAGTAATTAGTAATTGAATATTCAAAACTTCAATATTCATTGCTCAATGTTCAAGTATTTACTATTTAGTATTTGGCATTTGCTATTTTACTTTTTAATAGTCTTATACATCTTTTCATAATTAGCATTTTATGTACCATATGTATAGTATATACAGCACACACACACAACCCTCCTCCCCACTGTCCCCAAATTGAGGCCCTTTGTCCCAACGTCCTGGAAACCTGTCCCCCCATCCCCGACGATGGTGTAACTATGTATATAAGTCCAGATCCAGTCATAAAGAAATCTGAATTGCAAAGATATAAAGGGTATCAAATTGGAAAGGAGAAATCAGACCATTGGTAGGCTCGATCATTCCCAGATCTGAGCTCTAAATTCAGAAAAAAAATTATTCTAAAACAGCAACGTATGCAGTTTTAATCAGATTTTGAGGGCTGTAGGTGTGTCTTTAGGAGGATTCAAGGTCAGTGATGTTTTGATCAAGGATTGTAAATTTGTAAGTTGAAATTCTCATGTTATTTGGTAGATAATCAGATTTTTCAAAGCAATACCTTTCATTGAATTCAAGGAAGAATTATTTTTAGAGGATTTCATTAGGATCTTGGTTTCCTAGCAGCTAGATAAGAATTCATTAAAATGATATATATATATATATATATATATATATGACAAGTGTTGCTGTCTTGAAGGATGGAGATATTCAAGAACATGGAAAGACTATGGCAAGGATTCCGAGCAAGGTACAATGTGAATACTTCAGGCACCGGCAAAGTCAAGCCACCAAAGTGAAATTCGAAGTGCAAGTACAACATCATGACTAAGTCTACAAGCCAAAGAAAGGAAGTGTTAACTTGAATTTCCCCCACAAATCCAAGTTCAATTGAAAGATCAAACTACATGAAACACTACGAGTGCAAAGAACCAAAGTCAGGTCATCAAGATGACATCAAAATTTCAAGTACAAGCAAGTTCAGGAACATGTCGATGAGAAGGTTGCAAGGTAGAGAGCTTCAAAGGATGAAAGACTTCACGAAGATGATGAAATTTGGGAATATGAGCCATCACAATTATTTAAAGCACTTGATAATGTTGAGTATCAAGAGATATTGATCAAGTCAATAAGATAAGATGTTGAGGTGGCACCCATTCGTCTTCAACCAATCAAATCATGCCAAGTGTTCTAGTGGGGGAGCTTAACAATATTATGTCCAGATTCATTGAATTTGCCAAAAGAGAAAAAGTCAAAGGAAATTATCTTCTAAAGTAAGACTTGTTGTAAGCCCACATGGCATTTCATCATTGGCCCCCTGATTGGTGCCTTCTTCTATAAGCTTCTACCTAATCTATTTTCTTATTGGTCAATCAAAGGCATTGTAATTTATTATTGGCTTACAAGGTGGTGCCTTCATGTAATTGGTCAGCATTTAATGCTTGTAGCAGTTAGTTGAACTAGGGCTTTGTTGGATTAATCTTGGCCATTGATTTCAAATCAATCTTGGCCACTCGTTGAACTTGGAGCCTCTATATAAGGCCAACTCAAATCATTTGTAAAAAGGAGAGACTTGTTGAGATTGTTGCAATAATACTGCTAGAATTGTTCATAATTCATTGTTGGTCTTCATGGGGATTACTTGTATTAATTTGGAGTATTGCATGGTTTCTACATTCCTCACTTAAAGTAGGATTTCATTTTATGTTGAGTAGTAGTTTAGTTGAATGGAAGTAGCTGTAAATCAATCTGTGGAACTCGCCCAATCCATACCACTAGTCGTTTGTTGATTGTAAGTTTGCCTCGTGTGGTCAACTAGAAGTTTAATGAACTCTACTTCGATTATTGCTTGTCCATTGATATGAATCCATTGATGGTATTGACGGAATGATAATAGTTTGAACATCTTACAATTACCTTAGGAGATTGCACTAGCTTGGTTGATGTTGATGGCTAAACTAAGTTTGGTAGTCACAACGACATCCATTGTTTCTTGCATTCTACAAGTAGAATAGCTTTCTAAACCCTTTATCCCTTTGCACTTTGTTTGATTAGAGGTAATTGAGGAGCCTACATTGCAATATCATTCGCATTTGTAAAGTTGATATCCATTGAATGAATAGTGTAAGTCCCTTTGTGCTACCAACATATAACATCATTACAACTAAGTAAAAGTCTACAACTAGAAGGAACCTTGGGGTTGTCTCATTTGATCACACAATTCATATACATTGTTTAGCATATGAGCATCCTTATTCAAGAGAGAGTTGGAGATGTGGTGTTTCATTTGGAATACTAAGTATTTGATTTTGCATGTTGTAGTGCCATAAAGCTCGCATCAACAAGTCTCAAATCCCTACTGTAATAACAGAGAAATACCAAAGTAGGAAAAACATATGCTAAAAAAAGTAAATGTAAACACTAAGCAACCATGAATATAACAAAGATTGAACATAAAAAGTTTAAGACCCAAAACATAAGAATTAAGCACAAGTTCAAATAATACACAGAAAGAAAAATAAGGGACAAGCAATGGCATATGCTTGAAGTAACTCATTGACCAAAGAACCAACAGCATTGGCATCGTCATCTTGCAACACAAAAGGGCCAATGTAAGAACTAATAATGCAAAAGAGGAATAACCAAGACTGAAGGACAATGAGGAAGTCAAGTACTGCCCCAAAACAACCACTCCCAACATGCACAGTCAATGTACCTCAAGTGGTAGATGAAAAACTAGCATGTGTGTTTAACTCAACAAACCATCATGTGGACAAGGGAAAGGAAATTGAAGCCAAATGAAGCAGATACACTCCGCAAAGATTAAGACTATGGGCTTTTAGATGCTCCTCTAGTAATAAGCGAAGAGGTATATTGTCTTGCCAATTAGTCCCCATCTACATGTCCTCAGTTGTATATAGAAGGCACATATTGATCTGTAAAAGGATCAATTCACTTCATGGCATGTAGTTTGATGTAATGTCCCCTTTCTGAAACAGGATTTAATAATAAACTAAAATATAAAAATAAATAGATAAGTAAATAAAAATAATATAATTTAATATAATTACAAGTTAATTAAGTTAATGAAAGGTCAAGAGATACATAATGAAGAGTTGTGACTCCCTCAACATAAGTTATAAAAGGGAGGAGAGTTTATTTGAAAGGGGAAGAGAGAGGAGAGCATAGGAAATAAAGAAGGATTACTAGAAAAAGAAAGGAATGGGAAGAAAATAAGGAAAGGACTTTCAAAAGGCAGCAATGATAAGGGTTGTAACTCTATCAAAGGGTTGTGACTCTTCAAAAAGGTTGTAATTATGGTGGGTTGTGACTCTTTCAAAGAGAGACAATTATGAAGGGTTAAGAATCTCAAAAAGGGCAGAAATGATGAAGGGTTGTGACTCTTTCTGTTAAATTTAGAACCAGAATTGCATGAAAAACAAAGAACAGATAAAACAAAACACGAGAACACCAAAGATACCCTGGGAAAACCCTCCTACTCGAGGGAAAAACCTAGCCACACCAAAAAATACTCCTTTATTGAATAATAGTAACACAAATAATAAATCTACAGAAACTCTCCTTACAAAATAATGAACTTTGCAGCTACACGCTGAATGAATGTTGCAATAGGGATGATAGTAAAACAACCTCTCCTGCAAATATATGCTAAATACAAAAATTTGATAATCCTGATCAACAATGTTGTAGGATACAACATACTCCTACAGCCACCATATACCAAAACAATAGTCTATAGAAAACAACACAACAACAGCCTCAATGATGCTATGCGCACCAAAACAATGATCATCAATCATCAAAAATGAAAGACGACACTGCATACATCAGTATTGCATAACTCAAGAGTCCCAGCCAATACACGGTGAAACAATGATCTCTAACTTCCATATGAGCTGACGACAGTTGTCACTATGCCATTTCATATACCAGAGGTCACCACACTTCATATGAAGTAATAACAAAGCAATGATACTAATCTCTGCAACACGTAAAATAACAGCAGTTACGGTTAAAAGCCGTTTTGAAGCCTTTTCATATTCTCTGAATGAACGATACAAGGAAACAAGAGTGAATACTTGAATAGCCATGACTTCTATGGTTATGAGTTTGATGACGCTACATATGATGTAGCTCTTTAATCCGCCATTAGCTGAGAATTGACCATCTCCCAGGCATGATAAAGAAAAGGCATTGCAGAGCAAGTATCACAATCTGTATGCAGATGGAGTCATTGCAAGTATGAGAAATGTCTCCTGAAGCTACAATCTCTAACACTTTCAAAGGGTGGTAATAATGAAAGGACCATTGCAAAGGGGCAGACATGATGAAGCGGTGTGACTCCCCCTCACATTGGAAGATATAAAGGGGAGAAGGGTTCATTTGAGGAAGAAATCTAAGGGAGATTAGGAGCAGATCTAAGATGAAGATCTACAACAGTCTTGAGCAGTTTTATAAGAAAGCTTATTACAGATTTGGAGGAGAAATATCAGATATCATTAGGGCAGAACTAAGAGCAGATCTCATAACAAGACATTAGCAAGATTTCTAATCAGATCTACAAGCAAAATTTAAGCATATCTGAGAATAGTTATAAGGCAGAGATAAGCAGTGAATATCCTAAAAAATAGCAGAGGACAGCAATCATGGTTATCATGTGCAGCGATTTAGTATAAGGCAGCACTTATAAAAGAAGGCAGATTATTAATAATAAATGAATATATCAAGCCAGTGATTAGTGAACAAATAAGGCAGTGGTTGGTACTGTTTATGAAGAGGCAATATTGTTAAAAGGTAGAACCATCTTCTAAAGATGGGCAACCTTCCATAGTGCCTCTTCAAAGTGACATAGAGATATAAAGGTAGAAGGCTTGATTAAGGAAGACATGGAAGAAAAGAGAAGCAAGAAAAAGAAATACAAATAGCAGCTGTATTTACAGCGATCTGGAAGTATACAGCACCATTGAGAGGATATAATACAATCAGCATTCTATAGCACTCAATGGGAGGATACTCATACAACAACACCAAAAGAGAACATCTGCAGATTGATAACATTCAGCAAGAGGCTATACAGCAGAACTTCCTAAACTTATTGGTTTATCTATTCTGACCGCCCATCTTGACTATTAGATAAACATATGCTATTTATATATATCAACATATATAATGATCAATATGCTATAACCATGTGATTATCATTATGGATGAATGACTAAATTGCTTATGATAACGATCATATGAATGTGTGCAACTATTTTAATCCCATCTTGAAAGGAAGGGCCTGAGGTGTAGGAAAAGGAGGTGGACAAAGCAGCATAATAGGTCGTCCTAGAATGGACTAGAGGGTCTTTACACTGGAGAGCCGAGGAACCCACTTACGCCCTCCCCCTAACTCCACAAGATGGTGTGTGTTTTCTAGAAGATGAGGCAAGATGGGGAAAGCAGTTACAATTTTCCAAGTGAGAGGGTTGTGGTAGACATCCCTCTTGGACTTAGTGTAGAAATGGCTTCAGGCGGATCCATCATGTCTCTCCTTCGAAACTCTAATGCGTGTGGAATATTATTGGTAATCTATGAATATAATATGATACCTAACCGTAATTGTGTGTGTGAGTATCTATGGATATTTGTATATATTACTTTTAATTGCAAGACTCAAGTCTCAAGGTGCATTACCACAAGAATATTTGGTGAGATGTAACCCTGACCCTAATTTGTTGCGACTATGGTTTTAGGGCAAATTAGGAAGGGGACATCACATTCGAAGAGATTTTGGAACTAGGTCAAATACTTAGATGTTGGAGAATGTGCAGGGTGGCATGGGACATCTATACATAATTGTAAAACTAAATCATTTCATAGTATGAATCTATGATGCTTGATCATTGATATGGAGTCGTTTCAGGGTTAGAAAGAAAAAAAAAACAACAAAAAAATGTGTTTTTAATGTTTTTTGGGGCCACAGGCCTGATCGCAGACCCTGCCCGGATCCAACATGGACCGGTCCGTGAATCCAAATCCAATTTGGACCTGCACCCGGACCCGGTTCAAGGGGCCAAGGTCCGAATCCAGTAACTAGGGTTACAACCCTTCATCATTGTTGTCCTTTGAAAGAGTCACTTCCTTATGTTATTCACAATCCTTTCTTCTTCCATTAATCCTTCCTAAATTCCTATGCTCTCCTCTTTCTCCTTCCTCCATATCCCCTTTCAAATGAACTCTCCTCCCTTTTATATCTTATGTTGAGGGAGTCACAACTCTTCATTATGTATCTATTGACCTTTCATTAACTTATAATATATTATATTATATCTATTTATTTACTTCTATATTTTAATTTTATCATTATTATTTATTATTAAATCCTATTTCAGAAAGGGAAATTACAACATGTGCTTAAATAAACCCAGTCTTTGTTGTCCTCTAAGTAATCTTTTGTTGATAAACCAACTGTTGATGTTTGTAGCATCAGTCAAATAAATAATGCTGACTATATGATTATTATGAGAAATGATTTATTATATATATACATATATATCAATATATATAATAATTGATATTACTATATACATTGATATATATTTATATAAAGTTAGATTATAATTATTCTCATAATAACTAAATAGTTAAATTGATAAAATAAATTAATGAATAGACATGTCCCATGAAGGGACATGTCTCTTCTTGTCCTTGTCATGTATAAATACAAAGAGATCGATGTATTTGGAAAACACACAATCAGGAGTGCTATTACATTTGCAATGATCCTAAAACCTTAACACCAACAAACAGAATATCCATCATAGTTCTCAGATCACTTATTCTCACAATGCATTTACTGAACAAAACTTTGCAAAATTGTGGTCATAGAAAACTCTGAACTAATGTGTCACCTACTACTCGAAGGGGTGCACTAAAGCACACCACTAATGCAAACATCTTTTTCCACAACTTTACATATAAAAACGAATTGCAGCTGACAGTTATTGGTTCGCTTTAATCTCCATAAACATTTCACTAACCTTGAGTTTAAATGATGAATATATATAAAAATGAGCTTTTACATCAAATTAGAAAACATCGATGTTGTGTCAAAAAAATACAAAAAAACTTGTGCCCCACGCACCTATTGAAGGATAAATACAAAGCTGCCACAGACCAACCATGATTCTCAATACTCATATCTTACATACGGACCTTTAGAAAGTAATCTATGAGTATCTCAAGCATCAACCTTCACCAAGCAATCAATGAATATCTCAAAGTATGAATACTTGTTGGAGAGGAACTGCCTAGATTGCCAACAGAGGGTTAAAGTGTAGATAAGTAATGATACTGAGCTTGCCAGGAAAATAGGTAGAAGTGTAACCTAACTCAATAAATAGAAGTTGAGTATAACTATTTCAACTTTGTATGATATGCTTATATTTAGAGATAATGCACTACCATGTCATAAATTAGGGCTCAAAATATATGAAAGGTGCAATCCTACAGCGTTTCAGTTCCAACAGCCTTTGTAACTGTTAGTCTTGGGTTTAAACATATGCCAGAAAACATATAATCAACACCTTTGATGATTATCCATTGTTTTCACACATAAAATTTTAAAGAAACTCACCGCAATAGAGCGCTCAACAGCCTGTATAAAATCTTCCTTTCCTACCACCAGTTTGTTTGCTCTCCCAGCCAACAAAGCAGCTTCATTTACTAAATTTGCTAGATCTGCCCTGTATTAGATTCAAAACTGTTAGAATATCTTTTCTAATATAAACATCAAAAAACATGGTATAAAAGATTACAAATAGCATACAGGACATACCCAGTGAATCCAGTGGTAGCAGTAGCAACTGTATTCAGGTCCACATCTGCAGCCAAAGGAAGTTGCTTTCTGGAAATGTGAACCTTTAAAATAGCTTCCCTGCCATGCCTGTCAGGAGGTTCCACCTGCAATGCCAAGAAATAACTAATCAGAATTCTAAAAAGCTTTGAAAGCAAAGAATATCTCACCTAATGCCTGAATGTGTCCATTTTTTTAACATGTGACATAATGAAGAAGGTATATACTGTAACAATCCGATCAAATCGACCAGGCCTGCGTAGTGCAGGGTCCAGAACATCTGCCCTGTTTGTTGCTCCAAGCACTATCACAGCCGAGTTGCTATCAAAACCATCCATCTCCTAATATTGTCAAATTGGAAAATATCAAGAAAGCAATTTATTCACAAAAGTAGAACTTTTTCTGATTACAAAGTACAAACTAAAATGAAGAAGTAAATGATTAACTCCTTACAGTGAGCAGTTGGTTCAAGGTTTGCTCTCGTTCATCATTGCTAGCAATGCGGACACGACCATCACGACTTTTAGCCACAGCATCAATCTGTAACCTCAGGCACAACACTGAATTTGTGCATGTTTGTCCATTGCAAAGACTCATAAAACAGAAGAACCCAAAGAAAATAATGCTAATCATGTAAGTTTCAAAATGAACCTCATCAATGAAAATAATTGCGGGTGCATCCTTCTTGGCTCTTGCAAAGAGATCACGGACACGAGAAGCACCCATGCCAACATAAAGCTCAACAAACTCACTAGCTGAACAGCTTAGGAAGGGAACGTCAGCTTCACAAGCTACTGCCTTTGCTAAAAGAGTCTTCCCAGTTCCAGGAAGTCCAACCTGCAAGTTCATTTCCCTTCGGTTAACATAAGAAAACATTAAAAAAATTGCACATTCTTATATGCTTTTTAGAAAACTAGACAGAAATCAGGTAATATATCAATCAAAACTCCCTTCATTTGGCTAAGAAGCATTCAAACCTACCAAAAGTACTCCTCGAGGAGGACGAGCACCAAGTCGAGTATACCTTTCTGGATTTCGTAGAAATTCCTGTTTGATTAAATTAAGATAATGCTCAGGACTAAGAAAAGTTCTGAAATCTTGATTTAGTATTATTTTCCAGTTCTGCACACCTAAATTGTACCTATATGAATAAAAGAAAGTGCTAAAAAAAGGTTAGGTAAATGGAAAAACATTCTCCAGAAAGAAAATCGTCAAATTTCCTTTCAACTATCAAAAATTCAATTAGGCAAAGAGACATCAAATCCCTAGACAAAGTTTTGGAGCATACAACAATTTCTTCAAGCTCTTCCTTAGCTTCGTCAACTCCTGCAACATCAGCAAAAGTTACAGCATCTCCATTTTCACCAGTTTTGGAGCTGCCAGAACCTCGAGCTTTGCGGCTTCTCAACTAACCAGTTAAACAGTAAAATTGTTATTAAAACCAAAGCATAAGAAGTGCAAAAACTTTAAATCTTGCTGTCATGATATTTTTTAAATTCAAACCTTACAACTGTCCAGTATATTGCATTAGAAGTACCTGCGAAATTTTCAGTGGAAGCCGGAGAATGCCAGCAAATAGAGCTATGTAGAGAAGTGCAACCTGTGGAAAAAAGTCACAGCCATCAGCAATACAGAACCTCAAGAACATAGAATCTCAGCCAACAAATAGAAGTATCTAAAGCTGTGTTACAAACAAATACCATATACCAACAAATCAAGAATTTGTAAAACTATGCTAAAATAAAATTGTTTGATCACTGAGTGCGATCCAAAATGTCATTTGAAAAATATGCATAGCTAAAACCAAAAGCTAATCAGTTGTTGAATTCAAATAGTTTTAGTTGGCATGAGTTTTCATGGACTGTGGAAACCTAATGCCAACTAAAACTGTTTGAACTCTATATCTGATATATAAAACCACCACAAAGCATTTACAGAAAAATAATAGTTCTCAGGCTTCAGCAGCAAACAATGTCCTTAGAAAGGTAACAATTAAAAGTATCCAAAAAGGGCAACAGTTTTCAAAAAGTTTTAAAAACCATAGTCAAGGTTTTGGAACACAATACAGATGCCCCATTTATATATACACATCTGCGCACTTTTAATAATAAAAGAAAAAAAATAGAAGCAATTCATGAAAAATAGGAAAGACTGGTATACATATCCAAATATGGATGGTGCAGATAGTGCACAACAAAAAGTTCCTCATTATACTAATGTTCAAAAAGTGATTACATCAATGATCAAGCCAAATCAGCAAGAAATGCTAACATTTGGTGTCTATCTTTGGTCACAGGCACCAAAATGACTAAATCTGATAGCAGAACAAAGCAACATGACACGTGATGAAGGTTCATATGTCAAACTGTGTGATTGTTTGGTGATCCATCCATTTTCCATGCGAGTTTCAAAACCGTTGCATAGTTAGTAATTACGTAATCTTTTCAATGGAGAAATCAGAAAACACAGGCTAAGCATTGATGCAAATCTCTGTCCAGGTCTGGAAGGTTTTCGAGGAAATTTAAATTTTTAGATGAATAGAAATCTCTGGCAAATCTTTTTCAATTCGTAGTTCTAAAGTTAATTAATGTTTGGCACAAATCTAAAGCTACTAATACAAACTCATAGAATTAATGTGTTTTACACAATGTTGACTAACTCCCGAGGTTTTATAGAAAATGAGGCAGACGATCATTTTCAATTGAGCATTTTTTCTGAGAAAATTAATAAAATAACCAATTGTGATTATAACACTAATTTTTTGATAAGAGAATGTCTTTGGATAAAAAGCTGTGGGCACAAGTTTAGATTTGATGTTTTGGGCCATATTTTGGGAAGGTAGGCTCTATCACAAGGTTTGTGTTTGAGTTCAGCAAGGAAAAAAATTGAAAAAAACACATCACAAGTGATAAAATTCAAATAATATAAATTTTTATGTTTACTTAAATATATTATAATAAATCATATGAAATAAGATCATGATAATCATTCCAATGCCTCCTCTCTAACCTAACCTTGCTTTGCGACGCACCTGCTCCCAGTCTTCTTTGCAGCCAAATGGTGACTTGTGCAGCTTCAAGGATGCTCTTGATGCTGGCACCCAGGATTTTGGCAGCATGGGTTCACTGTTTTAACTGGCTAAGGCCTTTCCAACAGTCCGTTCCCATTTGGCCATGATTGATCCTCAGGGTTTTGCACAGGTGAATAGCACTCAGGCATCTCTGTGTGTGAGCTGGATTGATCGCCCGCCCAACCCCATTTTGAATCCCTGCCTTTACTCTCCCCCTCCTCCTGCGGTGACAGTCTGCCAGGGTGGCTCCTTACCATATGGAAGATCAGAATTGATTCTCGAGATTTGTCTGGGTGGAGATATTATCTATGGTAGGAGGACGTTCTAATCTCATCTACAGATTCACAAAATCATGCACAAAGTTGTCTGATCTACAAGATTGGAAATCTGAACATTGGAAGTTATGGAGGAAGAAGTATGCATTTACCCGTGCTTGGGGTTTTTTAATCGTTAAATTTGACTCTCTTGAAGAAAAGAGGAAGTTGTTCGAAAATGGTCTGTGGTTTCTCAACATAGGTTTCTTATGTCTGAAGCCTTGGTTCACATCATTCAATCCCCAATTTGGGTCTTTCTCTACTCCATGTCTCTGGATGTGTCTACCATACCTTCCCCTGCAAATTCTGAGAGCTATAGAGCCTGTGAGCCATTGGCAATGTCCTCGGGAACTATTACTGCTCCCCTGAGGAAACAATTAGATTTGCTAGTTCATTAATGCTTTGAAGTGGACCTCTCCAAAGATCATCCTGCTGAGATAGATCTGAAAGTGGGCAACAAAACTTGGAGGCAACAAGTAGACCATAAAAAAACTCCTTTCAGGTGCAGGAAATGTTTCTCAGCGGTCACACTATTGCACAAAGCAAAAAATTAGCTCAAGTGAGGGGTGCTCAAACCTCAAGAGAAAGGCCTACCTGATGGATTAGGGTTGAGCCTCACCATTATATCGTAGCACCTGAGACCCAAAATGTTAAGGCTGCATCACGCGATCTTCTTGAGACCGCAGTAAAATCAGATCCCCCCACCTCCTCTAGATTTGCAAGATCACCTTCAAGAGCTTCACATGAGGATGATATAATAGAAGATATTCCTCAGGACTCAACAAAAAAAATTGTGAAAGAGAATTCTATGACTACATTTATTTCTGAAGGCTCTTCACTATGACCTGAGTCATTAGATGTTGATGGTCCTAAGGGCTTTGAGAAAGAAAGTACGATGATGTTTGCGGTTTCCTCGGGGTCTATGGCTACCTAGGATAGCAACAACAACACAATGTGTAAAATGGAAAAAAATTTGAATAATCCCCCTCAAACGAATCAAGATGATTGAAGTGAAGAGGAAGAAACTCACAACAAAAGCTCCAAATGACGCTAAGATTGTCTAAGAGAGAGGAAAATTGTTGAGTTGCAATATGTCTTTGTACTCATGTTAAGATGGGTTGGCAAGATTTGGAGAGGCAATAGTTTTTTGGTAGATGGAACACATTATAGTTTGCATTATGCACCCCTATTCTTAGGGCATGCACTTTAACTAATTTTTTTCCTCAATTTTATGGGGTACAGCTCCCTTATGCCTAGCTTACCAATCATATATATATATATATATATATATATATATATATATATATATATATATATATATATATATATATATATATATATATATATATATATCTTCATTAATTATATGGGGTATGGCCTCCTTATGCTTAGCTTAGCAGTCAAAAATTATATATATATTATATTAAATTTAAAATATTAAAAATGAAGTAAATTTTAAAATATCAAAATTCAAGCAAATTTCAGACTTTAATCTCTGATACAAATAAATCTTAAAGGTTTATCTTATCTGAAAAAATTAGAATTAAATAAAGTAAATAAATTTTAAAATAGTAAAAGTTTCATAAATTTAAATATATTAAAAGTTAAATAATTTTAAAATATCCAAATTTAAGAAAATGTTAGGCTTGTGGTGATTGGTGATCTCCAATAGGGAAAAATCTTAAAGGTTTCTATTATAGAGTTTGAATTACTATGTGCATCTTTGAGCACATGTAATGTTCCCTTCTTGGAGCACCTTATACTTTGTCCTAAACCCACAAATCCAAGTGAAGCAAATAGCAAAACATAGGATAGAGATATTCATATAATCCTTTCTCTCAAAAATAAGATGAGATAGACCTGTTTTAGAAACCTGCAACCAGTTTAGTATAGATATAATTCATGAAATACATTCAATACTAGGGTTAGGAAATATACATATGAATCTACACAACAAATCTTACTGATTACGGGGGAGTTCAACCATAACGAGGGTTGTATTGGAAGACATGATGAGGTGTCCCAAGTGTCCTCTACCCTAGACCTAACAGCACGACCTTATCTTTGGTGGCCTCATGTGGTCCTTAACCATAATCATGAGGTGGCGTACCTAGTGAGAGCTTTACACCATTCTCCTCCCTCATGTCAACCTCTCGCCTCCTATGATTGACTCACTTTGACAATTGATCAATGCAAGTAGGGGAGCTGCAACAGGGTGCCCTTGATCAGTTTGACTGATTTCGTCCTAGCTCCTCCACGGAAATGCTTCATTGCACAAACCATATGCAGCAAAACCAAACCTGACTGTGACCCTTCAAGGAAGAAAGGGCGTAAGTCAGATGCTAAAAAAAATTGTATTGAAGGCAGGGAAGCAGTGGATGAGGACTCCCAGTGGACTATGGAAGCTCTCCTTCAGCAGAATGGCAAAAAAAGCTTAATTTTGTTCGGTTTGTTTGGCCGTGTTGGTAATGGCTCCTTTTATTTCTTTTCTTTATTTGAGAGCTTGTTGCTCTCTCTTCTCTCTCTTTAGTTCTTTCTAGGTCTCTTTCCTTCCTGGTGTTTCTCTGTTTCTGTATCTTGATCTCTCTTTGCTCCCTGCTTGGCAGGTTTCCAGTTCTTTGATTTTTCTTTATGTTTTAATAAAAGGGAGTGAGCCCTCACCCCACAACAGCTTACGCATCAAAAAAAAAATTAGATAAATGTGAACTTGTCGTGACCAAACTACAGCCAAACAGGGTTCCATCCTTGCTGAATGCTGAAGCAAATAGACACATGATCAGGGTTTGGTGTCACAGACAGCCTGCTCATTTCAATTGATTTCTATATAGTCATTTTGAATGAATTTCTATAAAAAAAAAATTCCGGATAAACTCGTGTGAATAATTTTATCAAGGTTTCAGGTGACACTTTCCTCATTAGGATAATTTTTAACACAATTTTATTCCAAAAGATATTTATAAACTATTACGGACTGTGTAGAACATAAAAACCCAAACGCTAAAATTTTCCTTGAGGGTAAAGGAAGACTTAAGGATAAATCTGTAAACAATTTAAACAATTTAGAGCCTATGTTCCAGGCGACTGTTTCCTCGTCAGAAGAATCGTTCCTGCTCTTGAGAACCGTGTAAGCTTAAAAACCCTAGTATTTATTTCACAAACTTTTCTGCAAGGAAAAAAAATAGCAATTACAAATATTATAATATGTTACAATCTTTTGTCGATAAATGTCAACTGAAACATACCAATGCGGAATTAAGAAAACCACCAGACCGCTTATCAGCGGCTCCAAATTCAACTTGATTTTCCAGCATCTTCTCGTAGGGCGTTTTAATGTCAGTTGGCCTTGTAGTCGTGTACAAAACACGCTTTGCCGTCCGATCCAAAACCACCACATTTTCTGGCGGGCTATCGACTTCAGGCTTCAAACGGAACGTAAAATGCACGCCGTCAACTTCAACTTTCTGCACTTGATTATTGCTAATCCTGCTCAAAAACTCGCTGAATGGAACGCTAACATGGCTAGTCAAAACCCTAGAGTCCGATCCAGGCAACGGAAAACCAGGACGCAAAACCCTCATTAAGAACAAAACCACGCCCAATTGCAAACACATCGTTCCAATTTCCCTCACCTGACTTCCTAGGGTTTCCTTCCAATCCCACTTGCGGTTTCTCCACCATCCTCCTCGGCTTTTCTTTTCCGGAGAGGACGAGCTACCGGTACCGCTAGTTTCATTAATACCGCTGTTGGCGTCACTGGAAGTAGTTTTCGGGCTCCGCGGCAGGTTTTTATCCTCGCTGCCTTCGCCATTAGGCGTTTTCGAATCCCTGTCTTGCTCGTAGGAGCCACTTGCACTCCGGCACCAGAAGCCGCCACCGCGCAACCTGGATTCTCCAATATCATGCTGCAACTGAACTTCGCTTCTGCTAATTCTGATATGCCTAGCCTGAAAACCGCCCGGAGCTGCCCTGGATATGGATATCCCAGCCCAGCAGCAAAAAAACCTGGTTCTCGTGGCGATCGATCGCGGTGTCAGAATAGCCGAATGGCTGTACCAAGAAACTGTGGCGTTCCCGGGCAGTATCCCAGACATTCTCTATTTAGAAATTCTAAAACTGAATCCTTCAGAATCTAGAAACCCTCGCATTCGATTATTTCAAATTTTAATACGCAGTCACTAGCAGAATCTGAAGCCTCTGTTAACAAAATTTGAAGCTGAAACTTCAAATAAAAAAATCCCGTTCGCTATCCTAGTAATTTGTTAAAGAGTTCTACACCAGATAAAATTTCGGAAAGAATCCAGAGGTGTCTCACAAATCACAGCGATCAAAGTTCAGCTGATTTTATCCACGGGTTTGGCCAAAAATTGAAGGCTCATCTAAATATTTAACAGTTTTATGATCAAAATTTAAGATTTTCTACTGTTTTATTTTGACATATAAGACCATCGAAATCGAAGGTGCGGATACCTGAAGCTTTCTGATATTATCCAGAAAGAGTGTATGCTCAATTTGTCACGTTGAATTTAGACATTTGATTGCTGGTCCCTGATACAATTGTTGTTTTAAGATAAGAACAGAAAAAGATAATATTGTTTGTCACATATGCTCAAGCTTCGAGATAGAGAATTTGGTTATGTGGTTTTTTTAAGAAAATAAACTGAAATTAAAAAAGGGAAAAGAAAAACTGAACTGACGTGGCGGAAGTTAAGCGAGGAGAAAAGTAACTAGCCCATAGATTCAAGAAATCATACGGAATTAAATAAAACTATATTTAAAACTATATTTAAAAGTTTAAGGAGACTTAAGGCCTAAATCAGCTAGATGCGAAAAGAGGAGACTCAGAAATAAACGATTAGAATATGCGAAGGCAGTTATTTGTGAAGTAGAGGGAAGGAAAAGAAACTTTGCTTAGGATTAAATTTATGAATCCATAAAATGTTTAAATTTTATTTTTATTTTTTAAAATATCATGCATTAAACAATTGTATTTCAAGAATATTGTGTTTTTAATTAATGTAAAGTTAAATAAAAAGATTTTGAAAAAGGTTAAACAAAAAATATTTGTAAAAAAAAATTGTAGTTTGATTAGTTGAAAATAATTGAAGATGATAAAAGGGAGAGTAATGAATTGCTAAGATAAGGTAGGGTCTAGTTCCTACCTTATATAATTAGTAGTTGCATGTTTTTTGGGTGTGTAACGAATTGTCGATAGGATGGCAAGCATAAGAGTGAGCAGAGCATTTGTTAATAGTACATGTTAATGGGCAGAACAAGATACAAAGTATTTAAAGCAATGTAGATGTAAGTATTTATTGACTTGTATATTGAAAGTAAGTGTTAACTGTGCAATGTCTTTGAGAAGTAAAATTGTAGTGAACTACAATATGAAAATAGTTAGAAAACAGTGATTTTTCAAAGAATATTTGGAAAATTAGTTGTAGCCTTGTTCATTTGATAGCAGCCTCCAACTTTCATTTGTTAGACATGTGGACAAAGAATATGTTTAGTATTCAGAAAGCATAAGATAAGCAATTTCGCAAAAGAGTGATTCATAATATTCATAGTGTTGTCTAAAAGCAATGATAGAAGTTCTCAAGAAAAGATAGTTTGCTTTTTGGAAGGGAAGGTAAGAAGTAAAGGGTTACTTCTAAAAGTTTTGAATTATTGATGCATTGCAGTTGGTTGTGGACATCATGTCATCCCTAACATAAATGAACATTGTTTGTAAACCTGCAAAAAAATGGGAAAGTAGAGAATGCAATGGTGTGCAAGAAAGTTGCAGGGGTAAGTATGCGAGGGTCCAAGGGGGGGCGGTGAGGTAAGCAATCCAGACAGATGACAACAAACAACCAATCTATATCTCAAATGCCTGGACCATGGAGGCTTCCTTCACCTTTTAAGATGTTTGCATACCCAATATCCATGGGATCAAGGCATATGGGATCCACACTTATTTAATGATATGTAGTGATGTTTGTCTATGTTTAAATGTAATTGTATTTGAAGGGGAACCCTTTTGGGGCACATGCCACCTCTAAACAGTTCTTTGTCATTGTACACCTACTCAAGCAACGTAAGCGGCACCTATAATACCTATTTGAAGGAGTTGAAGTTTTTGGGTAACAATTATGTTTGAAAAGCATGGTTTAAGTTTGCATATGCAAATCAAGTTTTTATAAGTTTTGATCTCCTCTCAGTGGTGTTGGGTTGGCTATTGTTTTAAGTTGTTGTTAGAAGGAACAAATTTATGGACTATGTATGATAAATATTATATGGTCCTGATCAAAATGAGATGTTAGGATTAACAAGGTAGAAATAATAATTACATACAAATATAACCAATATTAGAAAACAATAAACCACATAGAAGAGAACACAAGGCACAAAAATTTAATGTGGTTCACCCAATCCTTGGGCTACGTCCACCAATAGCGAGTCCAATATTTTCTTATCCAGTGATTACAACCTGATTACAATCTGTAATCCCTTACAACTCAATTATGTCACAAGTACTAAAATCATACATTATGAAATCCCTAACCCTAAGCCATATTATACAATATTTTTGCCGCTTTAGGGTTAGAATGAGTTACAATATGTCGGCCCAAAATAAACAAAAATATGTCGGCCTCAAAAAAATTTACCAAACCCCAGCAAGGTTGGGAGGAAAAGTGTACAGTACTTTCCTGATCAGTCACCATAAGCAAACAATCTCCCACTTGGTGAATGATCAGTATCCACACTAAAAAACCTCCCACTTGGAGACTGATCCTATAGCAATACCGCTACCATATGAGGCTCCCACTGGATCGAACTACCCTGGACTTAGCTATTTCTTTATTTTGTTCAGTCTAGAAGACCAACTGAAGTTGAACACGAGTTCAACTTCTCCCTTGTTACTACCTTTGTAAACATATCTACTGGATTATCATCTGTATGAATATTTTCCAGCTTTAACTTCCCATCATCCAAAACTGATCAAATGAAATGGTACCGCACCTGTATGTGTTATGTCTTTGAGTGCAAAGCAAAATTCCTCGCAAGATGAATGACACTTTGGCTATATGTATGTAGAAAATTATCCTTCTATGGATGTCCCAATTCTTCCATGAAGAATTGAAGCCATATCATCTCCTTGGCTGCCTCTGTAGCAGCAACATACTCTACCTCTGTAGTGGATAAAGCAACCACCTTTTGTATTCAAGAAATCCAACTCACTGTTGTCCCACCAACAATAAATACATAGCTTGTAGTACTCCTCCTGCTATCTATATCTCCTGCCAAATCTGAGTCAACATAGCCTTGTACAGTAGTAGTTGAACCCCCAAAGTGTAAACACTTACTAGATGTACCTCTCAAATATCTGAGAATCCATTTGACTGCATTCCAATGCTCAATACCAGGGTTACTCATATATCGGCTAACGACTCCCACTACATGTGCAATATCTGGCCTAGTACATACCATAGCATACATTAAGCTCCCTCCAGTTGAAGCATAAGGTACCTTAGACATTTTAGTCTCTTCTTCTAGTGTCTTGGGACACATCTCCTTAGTCAATTTCAAATGTCCAGGCAAAGGTGTGCTGACAACTTTGGCATTCTCCATAGAGAAATGTTTCAACACCTTCTCAATATAATCAGCCTGAGATAGAGACAATTTCCTATTTTTCCTATCTCTGCAAATTTTCATACCAAGGATTTGTTTTGCTGCCCCCAAATCCTTCATAGCAAAAGATTTTGCTAACTATTGTTTCAACCCTTAATGTGATCCATGTTAGACCCAGCTACAACCATATCATCAACATATAAACATAAAATAATGTAGATGTCATCATCCAACCTCTTAAAATAAACACAATGGTCAGAATGACACCGACTATATCCATGCTCATTGATAAAAGTTTCAAATTTAATATACCATTGCCGAGGTGCTTGCTTCAAGCCATATAAACTTTTCTGCAATCTGCACACCAAATTCTCCTTACCCTGGACCTCAAATCCCTGTGGTTGTACCATATATATTTCTTCATTCAAATCACCATGAAGAAAGGTTGTTTTAACATCAAGCTGCTCTAAATGCAAATCTTCAGTAGCCACAATACTTGAAATAGTACGAATAGAAGTCATTTTAACAACTGAAGAAAAAATCTCATCAAAATCAATACCATGTTTCTATGCAAATCCTTTTACGACTAATCTGGTTTTAAATCTTTTCTTACCTCCATCCTCTTCTTTTATCCTATAAACCCATTTATTCTGTAAAGCCCTTTTACATGTAGGTAACTTACATAAATCCCATGTTTGATTTTTCAGCAAAGAGTCCATTTCATCTGTCATTACAGACTCCCACTGAAGCTTTGTATCCACCTGCACAGCTTCATTATAACATTCAGGTTCACCAGCATCTATTAACAAAATAGAATACAAAGATGGAGAAAATCTTTCTGGAGGTCTACTTAGCCTTGTTGACCATCTAACATTCACTGGGGTGTGTGGTATTTGTTGTTGTTGTTATTGTGGAGCATAAGGAATTACTGGAACATCAACTTTTGGAGTATCATCCAGTACTACATAGTCATTTTCTTTCTTCTCATGTTGCTACAACAGATCTTTGTACAATACTTTCTCATTGAATATGACATCCCTACTTCTTACAATTTTATGATTTTCAAAATCCCAAAGCCTATAACCAAATTCATCAATGCCATATCCAACAAATACACATTTCTTTGACTTAGCTTCCAGCTTGGTTCTATTTTCAGAATCTATAAGTGCAAAAGCTTCACAACCAAAGGTTTTGAGAAAAGAATAACTCACCTTCTTACCACTCCATGCTTCCTCTGGAATACTACAGTCCAAAGAAGTAGAGGGGCCTCTATTGATTAAATAAACAATAGTGTTCATAGCCTCTACCCACATATTTTTGGGTAGCCTAGCATGCAACCTCATACTCCTTGCATGCTCCATTATTGTACTATTCATGCGTTCAGCCACTCCATTTTCTTGTGGAGTCCTTGGTACAGTTTTCTGCCTATGAATACCATTAGAGGAACAATAATCTTCAAATTTTGTGCTGCAATACTCACCACCATTATCAAATCTGAGACATTTTAACCTTTAACCAGTCTCATTCTCAACCAAGCATTTTCATTTCTTAAAAGTTTGAAATACATCAGATTTATGTCTAAGGAAATAAATCCATACTTTTCTTGTTGCATCATCTATAAATGTAACATAATACAGAGAGCCACCAAGGGAAGATACCTGAGCTAGTCCCCATACATCTGTATGCACAAGCTCTAATCTCTCATTTTTCTTTTCTTTCCCACTCTTCACAAAACTAACTCTCTTTTGTTTTCCATAAACACAAATTTCATAGAAATCCATATTGACACATTTCAGACCAAGTAAAATTTTCTTTGAATGAAGTAATTTCATACCTTTCTCACTCATGTGCCTGAGTCTGTTGTGCCACAGTGCCGTGTCAGAATCTACAGCAACGGTTTGATGTTCTTCCTACTCAACTGCAGCCACTGTTCCTGAACATTCATTATCTTCTGAAACAATTAAAGTAGAAGGAACAGTATGACTTGTACAAAGATATAAGGTGCCTACTTTCACACCTTTTGCTACTACTAAGGAACCTTTTGAAACCTTCCAATTTTTATCATTAAAAGTAACTGTGCAACCCTCATCAGCGAGTTGCCCTGTTGAGATTAAATTTCTACTCAGCCTTGGAACATGTCTTACCTCTTGTAGTAGCCAATGATTCTCATTGTGCAACTTAATCTTGATTTTCCCTTTTCCAACAATTTGACAGGGTTCATTATCTCCCAAATAAACTAGCCCAAAATTCCCTTGGACATAATCAACAAAATAACCTCTATGGGGTGTAGCATGAAATGAAGCCCCCAAATCTAACACCCATGAATCATCAACATTTTCTAAAGACAAGAGCAAAGCATCCTCTTCGGATTTGTTACTTACCACATTTGCCTCCTTGTTTCCATCATGTTTGTCTCCTTGATCTTTCTTCCGAGACCAACAATCTTTCTTCTTATGACCTAGTTTTCCACAATACTAGCAATCATTTGGCCCTTTCGATTCAAACCTCTTTCCCTTTGATTTTCCTCTTGATTTCTCATGATTTCCAGAGTTGTTTCCTCTATCTCTTGTTCTGCCTCTGCTTTCTGCGTTCAATACACTACCTAATGTGGATGCCCCTGAGCTTTTCCTATGAATTTCCTCACTCAATATAACACCAATAACATCATCAAACTTTAGGGTATTAGAACCAGAAACAGAATTACTAACAACCATTACCAAGCCATTCCAGCTTTCTGGCAAAGAACACAAAATCAAGAGAGCCCTAACCTCTTCATCAAAAGTAATTTTAACTGAGGCTAACTAACTTGTAACTGTATTAAACTCATTCAAATGATCAGCGACTGATCCACCTTCTACCATTTTTATATTAAATAAACGCTTCATAAGAAATACCTTGTTTGAAGCTGAAGGCTTTTCATACAACTTCGCTAGGGTATCCATCAGATCTTTAGCTTTCATTGCTCCAGTAATATTGAATGCCACCGATTGTGCTAGGCATAGATGAATACTCCCCAGTGCCTTCCTATCCAAAATATCCCATTCTTCCTAAGACATTGTTGCCTCTTTCTTGGCTATTCCCTCTAATGGTCACCATAGATCCTTCTGATAAAGATAGTCCTCCATTTGCATCTTCCATAACTGGAAGTTCTTCCCATTAAACTTTTCAACCTTTAGCCTACCCTCATCTGTCATTTATCCCACTTAACCGAGAGACTCTCCCACTGACTCGTGAGACTTGCTTCAGAGAATAGATGAAAGAACAAATGAAATAATCTGGCTCTGATACCACTTGTTAGGATTAACAAGGCAAAAATAACAATTACATACAAATATAACCAATATCAGAAAATAATAAACCGCATAGAAGAGAACACAAGACACAAAAATTTAACGTGGTTCACCCAATCCTTGGGCTACGTCCACCAACACCGAGTCCAATATTTTATTATCCAATGATTACAACCTGATTACAATCTGTAATCCCTTACAGCTCAATTCCGTCGCAAGTACTAAAATCATACATTATGAAATCCCTAACCCTAAGGCATATTATACAATATTTTTGCCGCTTTAGGGTTAGAATGAGTTACAATATGTCGGCCCAAAATAATCAAAAATATGTCAGCCTCAAAAAAATTTGCGATCCCCGGCGAGGTCGGGAGGAAAAGTGTACAGTACTTTCCTAATCAGTCACCACAAGCTAACATGAAAGCAATTGAAACAACAATAACCAATAGGGAAACATGCATGGTTCAACACTTTTTCAAAAACCAAAGTATGTTGAAATCTACAAGCTGAAGCAATCTAATAATTTTCTAAATAGAGGGATAGTTTAGGTAGTTGTCATAACGTAGAATCTGTAGATAGCTTTCAAATGTTATAGATGTGAGAAAATATAAATCTAAAATGTGGTTATACATAGTTTAGATGAGTGGAATAGTGCAGAGTGTTTTGACATGGATAAATTTTAGCAATTATCTAGGCAATGTAAACTTTAGAATATTTTTTGAAAAATCCAAATATGCACAAATTTAAATAATTTTTTGTGTACATAGCATGTGAGGTGTTTGAACAATTTATAAAATAAGGAAAGTGTCGTGCAACTACAAACAGGGAAATTCGATAGATTTTCTTGAAACAACAGACAATGCAAACAATTTTATAAAGGTGGAAATATCTGCATGGTTAGCTGTAGAAACCATGTTGCATATTAGTATGTATTACCATAAGTGCATAGTGAAGGAAAGGTTGGAAAAGATGTATTGAGTCTTCCTATATATATGTTGTTTTTTGTTTTTATTTCTTGTAGGTGGACGTCTATCTATTGATCTTCTAAGGTGTGCTCAAAATTTTAGAAATTTTCTTATTTTTGTTATGTTAAAATTTAGAAACAAAATATTGTTGGAAAATAGCAAGCTAATAATTCCTAGTTTTGTGAAATATTTAACTTAACAAAGATAATTCTTGACATCAATAGAAATCAAACTGTAAAGTAAAATACATATGTCTTGAAATTACCAAAAATTCCTAGTTTGATTTTTGGATTTGTTAAAATAGATTCCAACTTTATTATGTAAGATGTTGTATTTGAATGATGCAAGTCAAGATAGTTGTTAGCATAGACATGAAATCAAATCATGGATATGTGTCCATGAGGCTCCAAGAAGCCAAGGGTGTTTATTGACATTCAATGGTGCTATTCAATGCAATGCACATGTATCATCCTTGGTTAGCGTGGAGAATGGTCTTTATGGGTGTCAATTTGGCATTTTCATTATTTTTTTACCACCATTGTTATTCTCAAGCTATGTTGCAGGACAAAGTGGGTTTGTACTAGATACACACTGACACATACACACATTTTATAAGTAGTTATAATACTTATGTAAAAAACAAGATTAGTATAGGTCATGATGATTACAAAATTTTTTGCAACCTCCTAAAGTTCCAAACTATTTGTAGCCTTTTGTTAGTTTAGATTTTTGCCTTTCTAAAATAGTTCTAAAAATGGCTCACAAATGCCCAAAACAACAATTGAGTCAGGTGTGAGGATTACCAACTCTCTGCTTATTTTAGAAGGTGCAACTACCTTTGTATGATAAAAAAAGAAATAAAATAAGATTGTGTATGCTTTTAACCTGAAAGCATAAATAATTTCTATTTAGGGGGAAATTGATGTCAATGAATTTAGTAATGTAAACTATGTGAGATGTGTCATTAATTAACCATTTCCACACTAACATTCAAAATACAAGAGAAAGAGGGGCTTACAGGCGTAACTCTCAATATAACCTAAGTTAGATTAGCAAAAACCCAAGAAGATGAGGGGATGCTAATGCTAAACCCAAATTATATGAAGGAAGTACACAAGCAAGTCCTCTTTCATGCAATGTAATATTTGATTAAGGTTATGTAAATGCAGTTGTAAAATTGAACTAATTGATTTAGCAAGATAACCAATAGAAATCTAGGTGCTAAACGCAAGAAATCATCCCAATTAAGATGTGAAAAAAGATCTAAACTGAGATAAGAAATAAATAAGGAGGTACTCACTTTGAAGTATGAAGAGGAATATGCTTTTCTGCTCTGAAAACTACTACTTTGGACCTGTAACTAAATTTTTGACTATGGATCTGCGCTCACGGCTAAAAACCCAAAAAATGCTAAAAATATTAGGCTGTCGGGAAAAGGTCAGCCATGGTGTTCCACAACATATCAACCAAGTCACCATGTTCCCAGGGCACTTTACTAAAGTTGACCCAAATTTTTCTAGAAGATCTTTGTCCGCAACTTCCAAATCTGTACCTACAATTCTGAGATCATGCTCCTACACATAGAAAAGGGTTGGGGTTGATAAGGACTTTCCTTGGTCAAGCCCTAGATTGAGGAATCAACCTTGAATTGAAATGTAAAATTGTGAATGAAACAAGACAAATGTAAATATTCATCTTACTTGAAGAAACCCTTGTCAATAAGGATTTTGTTGTATTTGTATGTTGATCTTGAACTTGCAATGTAGGAAATCTCCACAAATGCTATGGATCTACCAAAATCATTGCATGGAGCTATGGGTGTAAGTGTGCATCAAATGAAGAAGATGATGAATGCCTTAATGTAGATCTCCTCCTTTGATGGCCAACAATATGCTAGATCTTGAAGAGGAAAGATGCCCACAAATGATCCTTGAATTTTTGAGGACTTGAATGCTTGAACACTTGAACGTGATATTTCTATCATCCACTTTCCCTCCCTTATTTATTGCCATATGAAAATGAGGTGCCTAAGCTTCCTTTTATGCTAGTTTTCGGGTAGGAAAATAAAGCAAGCCGACGGGGTCACCAAATTTTGTAAATTGAATCCCTGAGACAACATTGGGCCCAAGGCTCCATGTGACCCCTAGGGAATAGGTCGACCTAGTCGACCTTCCAGGGTTGGCCCACAAGGAGATAGCTCTGAGGACTCAGAGATTGCATAGGTGAAATCAGGAAAAATAGGGTTGAATGAGAGAAAAAGGGAATTGAGCATGAATCTATCTAGGGTCCAAAAAGTTGATAAAGGATGGGAGATAAAAGGTCTTAAATGAGGATTTCATCCATTTTAAGATGGTACATTTAGCCCCCACTTTAGCGAGAGTATGAGTTACCTCAAACTCACGGTAAAGTAGATCAAAAAGAAAGAGTTGATCTTATCACGGCTAAGGAGACAAAGAAATCATCAAGCCCCCAAGAGACTCAAGTTTTCATCACATCCTAAGCCAAGAAATAAGAGAGATGTCACTAACAAGAAAGTGTATCCATATTTCCCCATAAGATACATGAAACAAAAGAAAAATAAAAAGGGGGTGCAACAAAAGATGACATTAAATGGTCTAGCAAGTGTGTGTGGAATGGTAGTCAACCTATCGAAGATGAATTGAATGATCTAGCAAGTGTGTGTGGCATGCTAGTTAACTCATCAAAGGATTCAACTTCAAGGGAACTCCATGTCCCAAAAAGAAGAATTGAAAGACAACCCATGCATAAGGATGTGTGTGTCCTCAAGGGACCAAAAGGTGATTAGGCTTCCTAGATTCTCAATAGTTCTAAGAAGGATCAAAAATAAGGATCGGGCCTCCTAGACTGTCAGTAATCCAAGGAGAGATCCAAAAGAGCAAAGATCCCCCATGAACTATCAATAGATCAATAGAGGAGAAAAAAAATACCAATGTGCATGTGTGCAAAAAGTGAGCGGAGTGTATGCCCCCACATTAAAGTGATTACAAATACCTCAATAGGAGCAATGATTTTAATGGAAGCATACATCCATTCATGAAGAACGTTTCCAATGTGAAATTCCTGTAGGAGAGAATATTCCAGGGGAAATAAACACATAACAAAAGAGAGAACACGAAGGGATCTACTAACTTTGGGGTCAGTGTGATCATATGATAATATGTAATATTATATCAAGTACAAAATGTCAACATTCCCCAAAGGAAGTAGAACTACAACACAATGGAGGAAAAAACATGAAAGATATACGAAGAAGAGTCTTTTTGGGCTAGCAACATGGAGACCAAAGGAATTGGTGCTACTATGTCGCAAGCATCCAAGTAGACTACACAAGGGCACATTTACAAACAATAGCACATATATAACACAACATGTAATGACAAAATAGAAGAAGAGAGATAAAAATAGAAGAATTGCACAACATTTTCAACTACTTTATCATCTTGTGCCAATGGAGCAGTCAAAAATCATCTAAAGCAATCTAGACAAAACATATGATAAAAAGCACAACATGCAGGAAACACAACACGAACACACAAAGACTACCATGCTAGAGAAGTCCACATAAAACGTGCCACATGCCTCCCCATCTTGGTCTAAAATGTTAGGGAAGGGTGAGCAACTTGCAACATGAACAATATCCAACATAGTAGGAACCACCGCCAGATCCAAGCAAGGACTCTGGTGGGAGTCACTACACTCTCCACTAGGAGTGATTGTAAGCTGCGTAGAAAGCATGTTAGGCAAATCATAATCTATATCAATATTTTCATATTAATCATCACTAACATGTGCATTAGAATAATCATGAAGAGTATTTTCCATATCAAGATTGATAGAATCTAAAATATGAGCAGAATCCTCATGTTTATCCTTTTTCATATTGTTATTTTGATTGACTTCCTTTAAAGGCTCAAGCACGGGTTGATCAAAGGAAGGAAAAGGTTGAGAGGAATATGTAGTGTGAGAAACAAGGGAATGAGCCTTATCCTTAGCTTGATGGTTTTTGCGATGCTGATGAGCATATTGATTACAAATGGTTTTATGAGATAAACTTGAAGGATTACGTTCCACAATCATAGGTTCCAGGGAGGGAATATCTATGGATTAAGGAATAATAGGCAGAGGAATAGGTAGGGTAGGTAAGATAGTTATAGGAGTAGCAGCCTTAGGAAGGATAATCTCAAGAATCTTTTCTACCTTGTAACATTGATAGGATCAAAAGAGATGATCAGGACGGTTAGGCACTTTTTGAGGAAGAGATGGCCAAAAGAAATCTATATCAACACAGTCTCAAGGACATGATGGTTTGTAATGGGAATGATTAATGGAGATAACTTCCACTATGTTGGGAAAATTTATGCACTTATAAATATGAGAGGCTATAGCTTGCATGGATGAAGGCCATGAAATGCCAAGCTTGGCCCGAAATTGATCCGAAGTAGGAATGACAACAAAGGTAGTGTAAAAAACCTTACCAACAATAGTCACATGAAAATTAATAGAGCCTTGAGGGCGATAAAGAAAATCATTACAAGTTTGAATCCAAACACCATATGTATCATAGGTATCCTTATACAATCCTCTACTAAAAATGTGTTCTTTAGTGATAACATTCATGACAAAAGAGGGATCAATCAAAATACCATGGGAAGGGGTATGAGCAACCCTAGCAGTAATGTAAAGAGGACGATTAGGTGCTTTAAACATATCAAAGTCATCAAAGGTGATAGGAGATGAAGGTTTAGGTAAAGGTTGAGGTTGAGAGTCAACATGATTAACCACATAATTAACTTCTTCTACCTTATCATCATAACTAATGTTGGTAACCAAAGAAGAAGGTTGATTAATGACATTTGTTGAATGTGAAGGCAAAGGGTTGGTGTAATTTTGCAAATTTTGGTTAGGAGGTGCTACAGACTTATTCATACTGTTAACCTCAACATAAAAAGATATAACATTGGAATCAATAAGGTCTTGAATATCATTCTTCAAAGCCTAACACCTTTGAGTATCATGACTAGGTTGACAATATTATTAACAAAAAGAATTTTGATCAAATGATGTATGCATTGGTTTGCTAGTATCAATAGGGTGGATAGGAGGAAGTTTAAGAATATTAGCATTAATTAACTTTGTCATCACCACATGCAAAGGTTCAAAAAAGTAGTATACTTATGATTAGGATGATACACAAAGGAAAAAGTAGTTGTGCCTTTGGATGTAGTGGTCACTTGATCATCAACTATGTTTGTTGACTTATGAATCTTTATGTAGTTGTTAGGTTTAGAGAAGTTATTTTGATTAAAGATGACATCACTATTATCCACATTAATAGGAGCCATTGGAGTAGAGCTCTCAAGTTGGCTCACTTGTAACTGATAGTGGTGAAGCACGATGCAAAGATGTGAAAATGAAGTATACTTAGTAAGGAGAATATAATTATCTCTAATTTCCTTTTGTAAATTAGAAATAAAAATATGTTGAATATCATCATCTGGCACGGGATAAGAAATTTGAGCATACAAATGTTTAAATCTACCAATAAAATCACTAACTTTTTCTTTAACATTTTGCTTACAATGCATTAAATTGGTCAAAGAAATTTTAGGACCAATATTATTTTGAAATTGTTGAATGAAGGCATTAGCAAGCATTTGAAAGGAATTAATAGAGTAAGGAGGTAAAGAGAAATATCATTGCACAGGTTTATCCCTAAAATTATATATGAATAACTTAGCCATGAGCCTAAAGTCATGAGAAAAATCACTACATATAATTTGGAAAGTCCTAACATGAATCATGGGATTACCCTTACCAATATAAGTCTCAAGAGGAAGTATCTCCATATGTTGTGGGATAACAACACGAATGATATCTAAGGAAAGGGGATTGACAATATCACATGAAGGGATGTTGTACTTGGATTGAGTGACTTGAGCTACTTGTTGTTGTAAAGAAGTGACGGTTTGAACTAAGCTACTAATGGTAATATTAGAAGACCCAATAGTAGGCATGAACATATTGGATGTACTAGGAAAATTATAGAAAGAGAAAGTAAAATGCAAGGATGTTGGTGGAGGATTAGAAGGAATTGGAAGAGGATTGGAATCTGTACAAGAGACAACATTGTATGAGGGTAATGATTAAGGTATGAAGGTAGGAGGAACACTAGAAGGAAGTGAAGGCTTAGGGAGACCAACACTTGAAGGAGTGTAAAATTATGTAGAAGTTGTCATGAGAGGTGTTGTATAAGTAGGAATACTAGGAATGGTAGTAGAAATCAAGATAAAAGGGTCAATAGTTGTGGAAGGAGGAGTGTATCCTAACTCTTGAGAACATTTTGTCAAAGGCTTAACATGAGTATTAATCAAGTGTGAGATACCATGCAAAATGGATATGGTATTTTCATCATAAGTAATAAGCTTCTTAATAGCCTCAATAGTGGCAACACTATCAGGTTTGGGTTCTCTTTCACAAGGCAGTTTTCTAATTTATCAAACTCATGAGAAAGATTATCAACTTGGGAAGGATGAATGCTTAAGGCTTCATCTTCATCATGAGAGGAATGAGGAGAATAATGCTCCATTATGCGATTAAGATCTTGAGGAAAAATATTAGTATCATCATGGGTCCTAAGAAGGAAAGAGGAATCATGGTCAAAAGAGCCCATAAGTCTATGACTTCTCCTAATGGGAATGCTAGAGGTTGGAATTAGTGTAATAAACCTCATAAAAGAGGACATCATAAAAATAAACTCTAATGATATCTAACCACACAATTCTAAAGAAACTATACCATATTAAAATTGACACACTCCCCATTTAAGACCTTTTATCTTTCATCCTTTATCGACTTTTTGGACCATGGATGGATTTGTTCTCAATTCCCTTTTTCTCTTGTTCAACCATGTTTTCTCCCTTTTCAACTATGCAGTGTCTAAGACCTTGGGGATGGCTCCTTATGGGCTAACCCTAGAAGAGGTTGACCATGTTGACCTATTCCCCAGGGGTTGTGAGCCTCGGGTCCGATGTTGTCTGGGGGATTTAATTTACAAAATTTGGTGACCCCATCGGATTGCTCTATTTTCCCACTCAAAAAATAGTATAAAAGGAACCCTAGACACCTCATTTTGAGAGACACATACACTAAAGATCATACATCCAATCTCAAGCATTCAAGCAAGCATATTTTTCATCAATCATTCAAGGCATTTCAAGGTTCAAGGATCCTTTGTGATCATTTCCTCTTCAAGATCTAGCATATTGTTGGCCATAAAGGGAGGAGATTTGCATTGAGGCATTTATCATCTTCTTAATTTGGTGCACACTTACATACATGGCTCCATGAAGTGATTTTGGTAGATCCATAGTATTTATGGAGATTTCCTACATTATAAGTTCAAGATCAACATACAAACACAATAAAATCCTTATTGACAAGGGTTTCTTCAAGCAAGGTGATATTTACATTTGTCTTATTTCATTTACACATTTACATTTCAATTCAAGGTTGATTCCTCAATATATGGCTTGACCAAGGCAAGCCCTTATCCACCCCAACCCCAAACACCTAGTTTTTATGTGTAGGAGCAGGATCGTGGAATTAGAGCTACGGATTTGGAAGTTGTAGATAGAGATCTACCAAACAAATCTAGGTCAACTTCAATAAGGTGCCTTGGGAACATGGTGACTTGGTCAACCTATTCCAAATAACAATGACATGGTCGACCTGTTCCTGGTAGCCTTAGATTTTTAGCATTTTTTGAGTTTTCAGTCATGATCACAACTCTGCATTCAAAAATTCAGTTACATGTCCAGAATAGCAATTTTTAGAGTATAAAAATTATATTCCTCTTCATACTTCAAGGTGAGTACCTCATTATATATTTCATATCTTAGCTTAGATATGTTTTCACATCTTAATTGGGTTGATTGGTTATATTTAGCACCTAGTTGTCTCTTGTTAAATCACTTAGTTCAATTTTACAAGTACATTTACACAACCTTAATCAAATCTTACATTGCATGAAAGAGGACTTTCTTATGTACTTCCTTATTATAGTTTGGGTTTAGCATTAACATCCCCTTATGTTCTTGGGTTTTTGCTAATCCAACTTAGGTTATATTGAGAGTTATGCTTGGAAGTCCCTATTTCTCTTGTATTTATAATATTAATGCAAAAATGGTTAATTAATGAACACACCTCACATATTTTACATTACTAAATTCATTGACACCATTTTCCCCCTAAACATTTTGGTGAACCTGATGTATTACAACTTCCTTTTTACCTTGGTGTTAAATTTCCTTTTGTGTTCACCTTCACTAAACATTTTGGTGAACCCGATGTGTTACAACTTCCTTTTGACCTTGGTGTTAGATTTCCTTTTGTATTTACCTTCACTGAATATTTTGGTGAACCCGACATGTTACAACTACCTTTAGAATTTGGAGTTAGATCCCTTGATCTCCTTTTCATTTTTTCCCATTGGTGAATCCTATTTTGGAGTTAGATTTAGCTATATGTGTGTGGTTAGATCTTTATTTGATTTTTATTACATTGATAATTGTGTGGTTAGATCTCATTAGGGTTTCATTTTGTGATCTCCTCTTTTGTGAGCTTTATTACACTAAGACCACCCTCTAGCATTCCTATTAGGAGAAGTCATAGACTCATGGGCTCTTTTGACCATGATTACTCTTTCCTTCCTAGAACCCATGATGACACTAATATTTTCCCTCGAGATTTCAATCCCATAATGGAGCATAATTATTCTCATTCCTCTCATGATGAAGATGAGGCCGTAAGAATTACTCATTCCCAATTTTATAAGCCCTCTCATGAGTTTGATAAATTAGAAAATCACCTTGTGCAAGAAAAACCAAATCCCGATAGTGTTGTTGCTATTGAGGCTATTAAGAAGCTTATTACTCATGATGACAATAACATATCCATTTTTCATGGTATCTCACACATTATTGATACTCATGATAAGCCTTTGACAGAATGTGTTCAAGAGTTAGGATACACTCCTCCTTCCACAACTGTCGAACCTTCGATCCCAATTTCTATTACCATTCCTAGTATTCCTACTTATGTGCCACCTCTCGTGAAAACTTTTACACATGTTTCCACTCATTTAAGTGTTGGTCTTCATAATCCTTCACTTCCTTTAATTTTTCCTCCTACCTCCATACCTTCATCATTACCCTCATAAAATGCTTCCACTTTCACATATTCTAATCATCTTCCCATTCTTTCTAATTCTCCACCAACATCCTTGCATTTTCCTTTGGCTTCCTACAATTTTCCTAGTACATCCAATATGTCTATGCCTACTATTAGGTCTTCTAATCCTACCATTAGTAGCTTAGTTCAAACTATCATTGCTTTACAACAACAAGTAGCTCAATTCACTCAATCCAAGTACAACATCCCTTTATGTGATATTTCCAATCCCCTTTCCTTAGATATCCCTCATGTTGTTATCCCACCACACATGGAGATACCTCATCTTGAGACTTATAATGGTAAGGGTGATCCTGTGATTCATGTTAGGACTTTCCAAACTATATGTAGTGATTTTTCTCATGACTTTAGGCTCATGGCTAAGGTGTTCACACATACTTTTAGGGATAAAGATTTGCGATGGTATTTCTCTTTACCTCCTTACTCTATTAATTCCTTTCAAATGCTCGCTAATGTCTTCATTCAATAAATTCAAAATAATATTGGTCCTAAAATTTCTTTTACTTATTTAATGCATTGTAAGAAAAATGTTAAAGAAAAATTTAGTGACTTTATTGGTAGATTTAAACATTAGTATGCTCAAATTTCTTATCTTGTGCCTGATCATGATATTCAACGTATTTTTATTTCTAATTTTCAAAAGGACATTAGAGATAAGATTCCCCTTACTGAGTATACTTCCTTTTTACATCATTGCACAGTGCTTCACCACTATCAGTTATAAGTGAGCCAGCTTGAGAGCTCTACTCTAATGGCTCATGTTACTGTGGATAAGAGTGATGCCATTTTTAATCAAAATAAGTTCCCTAAGCATTACAACTACATAAAAAATCACAAATCAATAAACACATTTGATGATCAAGTGGCTGCTCATCCAAAGGTACAACTACTTTTTCCTTTGTGTATCATCCTAATCATAAGTATACTACTTTATTTGAACATTTTCATGTGGTGATGACAAAGTTAATTAATGCACATTCTTAAACTTCCTACTATCTGTCCTATTGACACTAGCAAACCAATGCCTAAGTCATTTGATTGAAATAATTTTTGTTAATGCCATCATCAACCTGGTCATGATACTCAAAGGTGTTATGCTTTGAAGAATGATATTCAAGACCTTATTGATTCCAATGTTATATATGTTGATGTTAAGGTTAATAGTATGAAGAATTTAGTAGCACCTCCTAACCATAATTTACAAATTTACACCAACCCTTTTCCTTCACATTCAACAAATGTCATTGATCAACCTTCTTCTCTAGTTACCAACATTAGTTATGATGATAAGGTAGAAGAAGCTAATCATGTGGTTAATCATGTTGAGTCTCAACCTCAGCATTCACCTAAACTTTCATCTCCTATCACCTTTGATGACTCTGATATGTTTAAAGCACCTAAAGGTCCTCTTTACATTATTGCTAGGGTTGCTCATATCACTTCCTATGGTATTTTGATTGATCCCTCTTCCACTGTGAATGTTATCACTGAAGAACATCTTTTTAGTAAAGGATTACATAAGGATATATATGATACATCTAGTATTTGGATTCAAACTTGTAATAGTTTTGTTTATCACCTTGGAGGTTCTATTAATCTTCCTATGACTATTGTTGGTAAGGTTGTTTATACTACCTTTGTTGTCATTCCTACTTCAAATAAATTTCAGGTTAAGCTTTCCATTTTGTGTCTTTCCTCCATGCATGCTATAGCCTCTCATATTCATAAGTGCATAAAGTTTCCCCACAAAGTCCATAAGTTATCACCATTAATCATTCCCTTTACAATTTAAGCAAGGCAACTTACTTTAAAAAATAAAAAAAAGTTCGCGATGTGGAGGGAGCGAAGAGAGCAAGAAGGAGCCAAAGGGAAATGGTCACCTGCAACTCGATCATTTGATTGAAGGTGCAACAACCAAGCTAGGTTTCCATTCTGGAGGCACCCTAACCAGTTCTATAATGGTCAGGGAAACAAAAGTTGGCCCTTCAATCAACGTTTTCAGCATGGGCAATAGGATAGTTTTTTTCTAGGGGATAGAGGAGGAAGAAATGAGTTTCAAAATCCATGAAGATCTTCTAATGGGAATGGAAGGATTGGGAAGAAATGGCACCAGATTGGGGTTTTGGACCAGTAGAGAAGGGATCCTCTATACACGAAGTTTGGGGGAAATTTTGATTTTACAAAAATCAGGCACAAGTTCTACCATCCAAAGGAGCAGCAAGCGAAAGCCCTAAGTAATGGTGAAAAGGACAACATTAAATATGAGGTAATGTCCACCCTTAGAATTTCAAACCCTCAATGGGATAATGCAGTTGAATCTCTTAAAGATAGAGCCTTTGTCTTTAAATGGTTGGGTCCTTGGCCCTTAGTAGCTTTAATTAGAGATTGGTGTGATCGGGTATGGGGGAAATATGTTAAACTAAAAACCCTTTCTAATGGCTTCTACATGGGGATCTATGTGGTAAAGGAGGAGAAACTATGGATCCTTGACCATGGACCATACTTGATTAATGGGTGAGGGCTATTCATGAAAGACTGGGAGGAAAATTTCAATCCAAAAAATGAAAAAATTAGCGAATACCCTGTTTGGCTTGACCTTCATAACCTACCAATGGATTATTGGGATGAGGCTACCCTAGCACAAATGGGTAATAAGGTGGGTTTTTTCATCTCAGCTAAGGAAGTGATTAACAAACAGGATGCTTCTATTCATCCATGCATTTTAGTCATGATGCAAAATAGTGACCCTGTCCCCGATTTCATTATTTTAGGAATAGAACATGGTTCCTGGAAACAACAGATTAAAATTTGGGAAGGGGATGATTTGGACACACAAAACACTCCTAAGAAGCTAGTGTTGGACAAAGGAAAAGGTCATGCTAAGGACCAACTTCTAGATTAGATTGAATAGTTTTTTATGGGGGGATGGAGAGTCACTTCTGACCCGCTGGTTAATCATGTGGTGAATCTAGATAGGGGACAGGGAAATACCCCCTAGTGGCATTCAGACTATAACAAGGCAAAGACTGATGCCATACAAGGGCTTGATTCTAAAGACTTGTTAGAAACATATACTCTCTCAACACAGGTTGTCAAAGAAACCCCACTATGTGCTATGGAGGCTCAAAGGACTGATAGGATCCTTAAGGACTCCCTTCAATGCGGTGAGAAACATCAACAGGCACCCCACTCACTAGGTCAGGATGATGAGAATGTCACAGCCTTTCTTAATCCTCCACCGGTTCATGACCCTTTACTGGTCCTGGTGAACATCTCTCCTCAGGTAGGCAATATAACTATTGTAACAAGGCAAAACTCCTTAGATAAGGAGGGCCGTGGATCCCAAACTTATGTTATTAAGGATAGCAAGGAGCAGGTGGATGATAATCTCCTCTTCAAAGACATTGAAATATCTCCTATAAGGAACCTTAATAATTCCTTTGATAGTAACAAAGATAGCAGTTATGGCTCTGAGGAATGGGAGTCAGATTTTGCTGAACAAGAGGTGGATGGAGGGTTAAATGATCTAGGTCTTGTTGATCTTCCAGGAATAAATGACATAAGACAAATTGAATAGACTCCTTCATAGCTCCTCAAGCCAAAAATTGGTGAAAAGAAGAAGCGGGGTCCTAAATCTAACAGAGTGAAGCTGGCTTTAACTGGTAATGCTTCGGATCAAACGAAGCTTCTAAGATCGGGAAAGGGCTATGCTCTTTCCCAGGAGCAATGAAAATCCTTTCATGGAATGTCAGAGGCTACAATGCCTCTAACAAGATACGCTTGATCAAGAGATGTTTTGATCAAACGCAGCCTGATATCATTCTTTTACAGGAAACAAAGGTTAAGAAGGAGGATATTCAATTTTTTGACAGAAAGTTTGGTAAGTGGAAATGCCTTTGGATGGAATCTCAAGGTGCCTCTGGGGGTTTGGGGGTGTTGTGGAATGATGTGATGGTTGAAGTCACAATGTGTCACTCAGATATCAACTGGCAATGGATGAAGGTTTTTTCTAAACAGCTGCAATGCCAGTTCTCTTTGTTCAATGTCTATGGCCCAAATCAATGTGCTCTAAAGGTTAGGTTATGGGAAAGCCTATCCCCGGTGATGGAAAATCTTAGAGATGAAATTGTGATTCTAGGGGGTGATTTCAATGCGATTTTAAAGCCAGAAGATAAGAAAGGTGGTAAAGGTTGGCGATCTAATAGTCAACAAGCTTTTAGTGACTTTGTGGACAATGGTGGCCTGATTGAAGTTGCCTTTAAAAAATGTGATTTTACATGGACAAATCGTAGAGAAGGCTTTCTAAATATTACTGAGAAATTAGATAGGTTTTTATTAGCTGGCAACTGGGCTGGCTCTCTATGGACCTGTGATGCTAAGATTTTGCCTTTTCAAGGGTCTGATCACTTCCCAATTTGTTTATATCTGCAAGATGAAAAAACCCCAGATAGATGCCCTTTTAAGTTTGAAATGATGTGGTTCGAGTCAAAAAACTTTGAAAAGCTTATCTCAAAATGGTGGGATGAAGCTCCGAAAAGATCAGGTAACAAGGCTTTCATTTTTTTCAAAAAACTTCAGTTTTTAAAAGAGCAACTAAAGATTTAGAATAGATTGCATTTTAGAAATATTTTTGGTGAAATCCATAGAATTGAAGATGAGCTAAAACAATTAAGCCTTCATGTGATTGAGTTTGGTATGCATGAGATTGATTTTGTTGAGGAGTAGAAGCTTAAAAAAGAATTAGATGGGTGGCTTAGGAAAGAAGAAATTTTTTGGAAGCAAAAATCAAGGGAGACTTGGCTTAAGGCTGGAGATAGAAACACAAAGTTTTTTCATAATTCAGTCAAAATCAGAAGGTCGCGTAATTGCATTTTTAGTATTCAAGATAGTGCAGGAGTTTTGACTGCTGATAGGGATGGTATCAATAAGGAGGTTGTGGATTTTTTTTCAAAAGATAGTGGTCTGGTTGCTATTGATGAGCATATGCAAGAGTCGGTATTGGAGGTTATTCCTTCTCTCATTATTGCTAATATGAATAATGCATTATTAGCCCCAACTTCTTTGGAAGAAGTGAAAAAAGCTCTGTTTGGGCTGTGGGGGATAAAGCACCTAGCCCAAATGGCTTCCAAGCTACCTTCTTTCAAAAATTATGGTCAGTTTTTGGATATGAATTGTGGGAGGTTGTAGAAGAATCAAGATTAGGTGGTTTCATGCTCAAAGATTTTAACTCCACTTTCATTGCTCTGGTCCCTAAAAAGAATGAATAGGTTACTTTCGGTGACTTTCATCTTATAGCTTTGTGTAATACAGTGTACAAAGTCATCTCAAAAGTTATGGCAAATAGGCTTAAGGATGTTCTGAATATCATCATCTCTGAAGAACAAAGTGGTTTTTCTCTGGGTAGATCTATTTTTGAAGGTGTCATTGTTGCTCATGAAGTTGTTCATTCAATTAGAATGTCTAAAGCATAGAAGATGATGGTGAAACTTGATATTAAAAAGGCTTATGATGAAGTTGATAGAGGTTTTCTGCTGAAGGTTCTTAAACATTTTGGCTTTGATGATCGATGGATCCAATGGGTTAGAGCATGCATTGACACACCAAGATTCTTTGTCTTGGTAAATGGAAGTCTACAAGGCTTTTTCTCTCTCAAAAAAGGATTAAGATAGGGGGATCCTCTTTCACCCTTCTTATTTATTATCCTAGCGGAGGTATTGGGGAGGTTAATTAAAAAGTGTCGAGATAATGGTGAGTGGAATGGCATAAAGATCTCTGATGGTGTGGAAGCTATGACTCACCTACAATTTGTTGACGACACCTTTTTAGGGGGTGATGCTTCACAACAGGAAGCAAGGATCATGAAAAAAACCCTTGAACTATATGGAAGAGTCTCAGGATAGTATATTAATTGGAGTAAGTCAGAGATTTTCTTCTTTAATACTCCTCTTCAGCAAAAGGTGAGAATATGCAAAATTCTGAAAATGCAACAAGGGTTACTGCTAAGTCGCTTTCTTGGTATACCCTTTTTCACAGGAAGAAATAAGGTAGATTTATGGGAAGATCTTATAAATAAATATTTCAAGAGGATGGAAGGTTGGAAAGGGAAATGGCTATCATCTGTTGGACGGATTCTCATGTTGCAAACAGTGATTTCAACAATTCCTATTTACTCTATGATGTGCATGGAACTGCCGAAAAAGGTTCCAAACCTCCTGAATCAAAAAATGAGAAAATTCTTTTGGAATGGGACAAATGGGGATGAAAAATTCCCTCTCTTGGCATGGGATAAAATTTGTCACCCAAAGAAGCATTGGGGTGCTGGCATCTGCAATTGGCACTATATGAATAAAGCTCTTTGAGCCAAACTTATTTGGAGCATCTATAAGAACCCTTCCCAGTATTGGGTAAGGATGTTAAAGGAAAAATATTTAGACAATAATGCGGATGACAAAATTCTAACAATTGGTAATCCACAAAAGGGTTCGACAATATGGAACTTTATTTTATCTTGTAGGCAGGTGATTACATCACATCTCTCCTGGCATCTAAGGGATGGATCAAGAGCAAAATTTTGGACTGACTCTTGGGATGGTTATAAGGCTTTGATGGAGGACAAAAGAAATGAGGACCTTCAGGCATATTTTTTAGCAAGGTGGGGGGATAGGGTTTGTAATTATTTGGTTCAGAATGAGAGTGATATGGGCCCTAGGTGGCTTTGGAGAAGTGTAGAGCAGGAAGACATTACACCTCAACAAAAGGATTTTATGCAGTCTATTTTCAAGACAAGGATTTTAAACTTGTGTGGAAAAAAGGATGATTTATTTTGGTGTGGTTCGCAATCTAGAAATTACTTTGTGAAACTGGGCTATGGTCTTCTTGAAGGATCTAAAGAAAACATTTTTTCCTGAAAGGATCTGTGTTGGCACCAGGACATTCTTCCAAAGGCTGGTGCTTTCACTTGGCTAGCTTCAAAAGGTAGAATTCTTACTACAGAAAGGAGGAAAAGGTTGGGTATGGCTGGCCCGATGAGATGTGCTTTGTGTGAAAAGAAAGAGGAAAGTGCTAATCATCTTTTAGTGCAATACAGCTTTGCTCGACAATGTTGGGATCATGTGCAAGCAAAGTTAGGTTGGGAAGGCCTGAGACTTGATTGTGTGAAAGGATGTCTAGATGGATGGCCAAGAATGGGTGGCAACTCAACACTCTCCAGTATTTGGATTGTCACCCCATCCTTAATTTTATGGGAATTATGGAAGGAGAGGAATAGGTGAATTTTCAGAGGAGAAGCTGAAACTTTAAATCGATGCATTTGGAGGATTGACCATGCAATTGAAGAAGTGATGGGGGTTGTAGCTACTAGGAAACAAGCCCTAAGGGTGTCATTTACATAGGCTAACACAGTGATGCAAAGGCAATGGCCAAGGATCCATTTCAAAGTGCCAACGGGAACTTTAGTAGTCAAATTTGGAAAGGTGAGGAAGTTGAGGACGGTCTGGCAGGCACCGGAGGAGAGTTGGGTAAAGGCTAACTTTAATGGAGTGGTGCAAGGTAACCCCGGAAGATCTGGTGCGGGGGTCATTATTAGAAATTCAAATGGGGTGATTGAAGTTGCTAGAGTCATGCGTCTAAAAGATGGCACAAACAACTTGGTGGAAGGACAAGCAACTTTGTTGGCAATTAAACTGGCAAAACAATATAAATTTTCAAAACTTCACCTTGAGGGTGATTCTTTACTCATCATGCAAGCTATCACAAAACTAAATGTAACGGCATGGCGCTTAGAAAATTTAATTATTGAGATAAGAGAGGCTTTAAATTTTTTCAATGAATTCAAAATTACCCACATCAAACGAGAAGGTAATTGTGCTGCTGACCGGTTATCTAAACTGGCAATGACTTTTGAGGATGTGGAAGTCCCTCATGTTAAAAAGGGTGACTGGGATGGAGAGGTGGACCCTATGCATGCATATGCATAATGTATGATTAGTTGATGTCACAAATAGGTGTGAGGGTGAAGAGAGTTTTTGTGTGTTGTGCAAGACTCAATCATTAAAGATTGTGAGTGCCTCTTTTTTATAAATTTTCGGCGGCGACGGCTAATGGGTGATGATGGTTGTTTGTGTGAAATGGGACATGCATTTATGTGAAGGACTATGGTAGTCGATGGGGTGGTGTGTTTTTTATTGGCTTGAGAGCTGGTCTTTTTCCTATGCTGCAGTTTTGGGTGGTGGGGAATTTGGGCTTCGCATAATGGAGCCAAACTTTACTTTCAAAATGAAGAGGCAACAAAAAGGTCTATTCGGCCCGATTGAGAAGCTTAGGTTGCAGAAGATGGTGCTTCTACCAACAAAGAAGGTGATCACGGTGGTAATGGACACCTTAGGTCCCCTGTTTCATAACAATGAGCGTCGTTGGAAACTTCAGGTTGACATAGCTGCAATGGTGATGGTGTGGGGACTCGAGCTTGGGTTTGTAGAGGCCCGTGTAAAGTGGGTGATGGAGGCTCTTTTCAAAAAAGACCTCTTAGTGGGTATCGAGTAGCTATTGGAGTGGGCACATCCGGGATGGGCGTTTGACTATATGGAGTTTTTTGATGAAGAACAAGAAAGTGCTGAAGAGGGCCTTATCCCATTTTTGGTGTGGCTAAACAGGGTAAACAAGTAGGCTTATTTAGATGAGCGACGACGGGCATGGCTAAATCTGACAGAGGCCATTGTGGAAGCAAAGGAGGAAATTGCGAGAGCCAGTGTGCCGACAGTGTTCCCGCGGAAGATGTGTTCTGAAGGGAAACACCACACACGACATGTTTGAGTCTGTAGGCTCTGGTTTTTTGATGTGTGCTGCCCACTGTAGAAATTTATGGCTGCTATGGTAGTAAGGTTATGTTGTGGGTTGGGTCCTATGTGATTGGTTGTAAGGGGGTTGTTTTTTGATGTTGCTGCATGTCTATATTGATGTAAATCAAGGCTATCTCTGTAATTACGTTTAGTTCTTTTGATGGGTTGTAGGGCTATGTTGAAAATCTGGATGGCACGATGTTACATGGTGCGTGTTGCTTCCTATTGCAACATTAGATGGTTGTTTGGGGGGGTGTTTAAGATTCTGGATGAATCTAAACTATAATCCTATATTGTAATGTCATATTTACTATCAATAAAATATCCAATTATAGATTAAAAAAAAAATCATTCCCTTTACAAACCTTCACGTCCTTGAGATTGTACTGATATAGATTTATTTTGGTCATCTGCCTAACCAATTGCCTTACCTACCCAACCTATTCCTCCACCTATCATTCCTCAACCCGTACTTGTTTCCTCCTCAGAACCTATGATTGTGGAATGTAATCATCAAGTTTATCTTGTAAAACCATTCGTAAACAACATGCTCATCAACATTGCAAGAACCATCAAGATAAGTCTAAGGCTTGTGCCCTTGCTTCTCAAACTACATCTTCCTCTCAACCTTTTCCTTCCTTTGATCAACCCATGCTTGCGCCTTTAAAGGAAGTTAATCAAAATGACAATATGAAAAAGGGTAAACATGATGATTATGTTTGTATTTTAGATTCTATTAATCTTGATACTCTTGATGTTGATTCCAATGCACATGTTAGTGATGTTGAATATGAGAATATTGATATGGATTATGATTTGCTTAACATGCTTTCTATGCAGTTTACAATCACTCCTAGTGAAGAGCGCACTGACTCCCACCAGAGTCCTTGCTTGGATCTTGTAGTGGTTCCTACTATGTTGGATGTTGTTCTTGCAAGTTTCTCATCCTTCCCTAACATTTCAGACCAAGATGGGGAGGGGGGAATGCGACAGGCTTGATGTGGACTTCTATAGAATGGTGGTATTTGTGTGTTTGTGTTGTGTTTCCCCCGTGTTGTGCTTTTTGTTATATGTTTTGTCTAGACTGCTTTAGACAATTCTTGACTGGCTCCGTTTGTACAAGATGATAAAGTAGTCGAACATGTTGTGTGATTCTTCTATTTGTATCTCTCTCCTTCTATTTTGTTGTTTCATGTTGTGTTGTATATGTGCTATTTTTCATAAATGTGCCCTTGTGTAGTCCACTTTGATGCTTGTGACATAGAAGCACCGATTCTTTTTGGTCTTTGTGTTGCCATCCCAAAAAAACTCCTCTTCATATATCTTACATGTTTTATGTTCCTCCATTGTGTTGTAGTTATACTTCCTTTAGGGAATGATGATATTTAATAATTGGTGTGATATTACATATTATCATACTCACCCCAAAGTTAGTGGATCCCTTCATGTTCTCTCTTTTGTTATGTGTTCATTTCCCTTGGAATGTTCTCTCATGGGGGAATTTCATAGTGGAAATGTTCTTCCTAGATGCATGTATGCTTTCGTTAAATTCATTGCTCTTGTTGAGGTGTTTGTAATCACTTTAACATGGGGGCATACACTCTACTCATATTTTGTACACACACACATTGGCAACTTTGTCTCCTCTATCAAAGTATTCATAGTTTTTGGGGAATCTTTTCTCTCTTGGATCTCTCTTTGGATTATTGACAGTTTGGGAGGCCCGATCCTTGTTTTTAATCCTTCTTGAGACTATTGATAGTCTAGGAAGCATGATCATCTTTTGATCCCTTAATGTCACACACATCCTTATGCCTGGATCATTTTTTTATTCTTCTTTTTAGGACAAGGAGTTCCCTCGAAGTTGAATCCTTTAATGAGTTCACTAGCATGACACACATACTTGCTAGACCGTTCAGTTAATCTTCGATGGGTTGACTAGCATGCCACACACACTTGCTAGACCGTTCAATGTCATATTTTGTTGCACCCCCTTTTTCTTTTTTCTTTTGTTTTGTGTAGTTCACAATAAGGAACACAAACTTTATTGGTGTGTGTGTGAAAATTGTACCTAGCTGTGGACACAACACTTCAGTAAAACATTAGAGGTTAGCAAAATCAAAATCTGTAAATAAATGAAACTAAGCTAACTAGGTGATTTATTGCCTTCTAGTAGGTACGAGTATGGTATTGTCAGATTAGACCGAGATCAGTGACAATGCAACACCTAAATGAAGGATTTAATGCTAAAGGATGAATGTAGAATGAATGTAGATTAATCTATTTTTTTGGATTTTTGATACAATAAGATGAAAAAATTGATATGAAACTAATCTAGAATGAATTGAAATGATATGCAAATTATTCTAACAATGATATGAATTGATATGAAAAAATATGAATGATCTCACAAAGTCGCCTATTCGCAAAAGCTTGATTCTTCAGATGTAATTTCACCAGAGTAATTATGCAAATTCGAGAGATAATTTGTGAAGAGCTGAGCCTTAATTTTATAGAAATCCAGGGCTTGAGGATGCATTGAGAAAAGCCATAAATTACTCTTGATAAACTCAGGTTGATTTTTGAGTTAACAAGAAATCAGAATTAATTAACTCATAAAATCATGCAAAAATAACTTTTTGACTCAAATCAGAACTTTAGATCAGCTCTCAACTCAAAATAGATGTTGAGTTTCAAAAAGATAACAACTTGAATTGATTTTCTGATTTAAAGTTTAACTGCTCTTTGAATGTGCATAGATAATTATGAATTAATTAAATAAATAAAGTGATTTATCTTCAACTTAACTAATAATTGAATTAAAATAACTAATTTGTGGGTTAATCAATTATTTAATCAAACTTTTATTCAAAAACTATATCATTAAATGTTGACAACTTGATTTAATTAATTAAATAAGAATTTAATCAATTTTTGACAGGATTTTTAATTTATTGTCAAAATTAAATAATATAATTAAATCTAATTAAATAATTAAGTGGTAGAATTAAATCTGATTAATTAAATATTCAGAATATTCAATTAATCAAACTTTAGGATAAATATGATTTATCACCAAATAATATTTAATTAAAGATAATTAGGATAATTAGGAATATTCCCTGATGCAGAATTAAGATAATCAATTTTTGATAAACTGATGTGCAGATGTGCCTTAGGTTAGGACTTTGATGTTGATTTCGTTTGAATTGTTGATGTAAGAGGTTAATGAACCTATAGCCCATTTTTGGGGTATTACATTTTGCCCCTCTTTGAATCACTGTGTGAAGCATAGTGGTTCAAGGATTAGTCTATTTTTTATGTTGAAACTGATTTGAAAGATGAACCGATTATGAGACAGAAATCGATTGAAAGATTGGAAAAGTTGATTCAGGTCCTGGTCGACCAAGAATCGTGATGATGTTAACTATAGCAACAATGAACCTGTGATTACGAAAAAGTATCAAAACGCTTGATTCTAAACCTTATGATTATGAAGAAGTGAGTGACCTGATTCTAGACCTGATTATCCAAAGGAATTGAAATGGTATCACATCTGAACCCTTCAGTTATGAAGAACCAAGGAAATAACACTAATGAATCGATGGTTACAAAAAGTTGATACAGTTTACAAGATAGATTAGGATAACAGATTGATATGGATCTCGATGAATCTGATATGCCCCAAGCGATGTGCCCCAAGTGATAAGGTCTTTTGATGAATCAACAACTAGACGTGGTTGTTGTCTTGATCATTGAGAAAAGATTTGATTTACAGACTTGATTGATGTGCAATACCATGCCCCCTTCAGGATGAAAATCAAAATATGGCAAGAAAGGCTAGCATTGTATAGTTTAGAAGCATGTTAATTGATTTGAGAAGTGGTTGCACACATTCAGAATGCGTTCTGCATCGTTTGGAGGTCCTGAAGACCAAGTTTGACTAGGTTTGACCATGAGTTGACCATGGTTGACCAAGTTGAAATTTGAATAGTTTGATGTATGATAATCAGTTAAGTTGAATTCTAGATTTCAATAATGTGTGAAGGTCGATTATGCAAGCAGTCGACCGTCCTAGGTCCGAAAATTTTAAATCACGATTTTGACAATATTAATGATCTCAGATTTTGATTTTGATCCCAAAAATGGGTTCAGAACATTGAAATTAGCCAGGGGTACCTACTTGGTGATCTATTAAGAAGACCTTCGTGCAATACTCAGTCCTTATGATATGTTTAGCATAAGTTTGGAGAATTATCAAGCATCGAGCCGAATTGAAATCGTGAGATAAATACAACCATGCAAAGTGCAAAATGAAATGCAGACCTAGGACCTAGGACTTAGTCACTGATCATGTGTCAGTCTTTTTCATCACTGAATATTTATTAGGTAACCAGATAAATCAATGCAACATTCACTAGTTGGGAAACTATGAACATATGAATATCGATTTTGGCGTCAAAGTCAATACAATGCCCACTGGCTAGACAACCATGGACATATGAATATTGATTTTATTTTCGGAATGTCGGATTAGATATAAGCACCAAGGCACCAACGCCAGGATGACCTGAATATCATGTCCATTTTGATATAGAAATTTGTATAAGCATCAAAATATAGACGTCATGATGACCTGAATATGCCTTGCGGTACAAACACATCAAGAAATCAAGAGATCATTCCAAATTCATTGTGAATTACCCGCAGTGACTCTTTATCATTCACATCCTTAGGTAAGATCGTGTTTCACAGTAGGAGTAAGAATTCACTCAAAAATATAATAGTTAGGTCAAACTTCCTTGAATTTTTTGGGTATCAATGGTCGAGGTACTCATGGCCATCCAACACAAAATGGAGGCTCTTACAGACGGACACCATTTCAATCTAGAATTTCCAAAGTTGTTAGATTTTCACATACAAGCGGAAGACAAAGAAAAAGATTTTGCCCCCAGTCATCACTCTCTAAATCCGATAAAGGACATCATCAAAGAGCTCGAAGGGACAAAATATGCAAAAATCTCAATGTGAATCTGTAAGCATACAAGGAGATAAAAGCATGTGAAGCATAAATTGTTTTCAGTTTGTTCTGATGTTTGTGTTATGTTGTTGTAGATGCAAAATCATTTTTGGAGAGGAGACTGACTGACTAACTGACTCAGATGTAGCTTCAAAGGACCCTGACTGGATATGACAAGTCTAAGATACTGAGGACTGTAGGATATGACATTGATTGCCCCCAAGTTTGAAACATTGATAGGATACAAACGTTTGAGCTTGGTATACTGACCGACTTTATTGAAAATGGGAATGCAGAAATAAACTGGGAGATATGTACAAACTAAAGCAAGAATGAAAGTTGGGAAATACCAAGATTGCATTGATAGATGGAGCATTTTGAACAACTGGAACCCATTTTCTGGGTTTTCACCATCTTGGCAAAGATTCTATTTTTGCTACCAAGGCGCCTGTTTCCAGGTTTTCACCAAGGCACTTTTTCTTTTTCTCATTTTTTTGTATTTTTTAATTTTTAAAATTTTTTTTGTACTTTTGATATTTTTTTTATTTTTTTGTGATACATCAAGGTGCCTATTGCTAGGTTTTCACTAGGATGATCATTTTTTTTTGACTTTTTCTTATTTTTATAATTTTTTTAAGACATTTTTGAATATTGAATGCCTTAGGCGTAGAATTTCTTCAAATGCAGAACGTTGATTGGTTCTCAGAGCTATTCTCCTTCAGTCATTGAGAGTTGATAGGCTCCAGATCCAAAAGTAGTAGTGACAACAAAGGGACACAACCAGTTGTGTTCAAACTTCCCCTTGCGTTATCTATGTAATTGATTTTTAGGATTCTCTCTCAAGACTAGATCGCCAACCTGAAATTCTCTATGTCTGACTTTCTTGTTGTAACCTCTAGACATTCTCTTTTGATATAATCTGAGATGATCATATGCTACTTGTCTGCGCTCATCTAGTAGTTCAAGTTATTGCAACCTAGACACTCTATAGTCATCATCAATTACTAGACCATGCATTTTGATTCTTAGTGATGGGATTTCAACCTCAATAGGTAGTACCACTTCAAACCCATAAACTAAAGTGAATGGTGTAGCCCCATTGGGTGTTTTGATACTTGTTCTATAGGCCCAGAGAGTTGGATTGATCATGAGATGACAGTCTCTTCCTGTTTTATTAACCGTGCAATGCAAGATTTTTAATAGATTCTTATTTGAAGCCTCTGCTTGTCCATTCCCTTGAGGATAGTAGATTGATGACCAATGTTGTGTAGTCTTGAATTTAGCACATAAATCATCTAAGTCTTTGTTCTTGAATTGGCCACCATTATCTGTGACTATTGAATGTGGAATCCCATACTGACATATGATGTAGTTCAGAATGAACATAGATATTTGCTTGTCCATTGCTTGAGTCAAAGGAACTGCTTCTACCCATTTTGTGAAACAGTTTGTAGTTGTAATGATATGGGTATGTCCATTAGAAGAATGTTGATAAATAGCACCTATCAGATCAAATGCCCATTTTTGAAAAGGCCATTGTGTAGTAAAGGGAATAAGATATCTCCCCAGTGCATGAATCAAGTTTCCATGTACTTGACACTTTTGATAGTTCTTAGCAAACTTGATTGCATCTTTTTCCATTTTAGGCCAATAGTACCTAGCCCTAATAATTTTTTGAGCTAGTGTTAAACTATTGGAATGTGATCCACATATACCCTCGTGGACTTCCTCTAATGCACGTTGAGACTCTTCCCATTCTAAACATCTAAGGAGTGTACCATCTAGACCTCATTTATACAAATCATTACCAATGATGACATACTGGGATGCATTGCGGATAAGGTATCATTTCTCATGGCGGTTGAAGGTATCGGGAATGATTTGGTCTTGGAGATAGGAGAAAAGGTTTTTGTATCTGGATGAATCATGACCAAAAATGGTGTAGATCATGTGGGTTTCAGGGGAATCATATGCAGGATAAGATAGTGCTTCCACCAGGAACTCATAGTGTAGCTCATGTTCGGGATGTTGTAATAAAGTAGATAGTGTTGCCATAGCATCAACAACTTTGTTCTCCAATCTAGGAATTTGCTCAAATGTGATGAATATGAAATATTTCTTAAGGTCATCGACCATTCTCTTGTATGGAACTAGCTTTTCATCTTTTGTTTGATACACATCATTGACTTGGTGTATTACAAGTTGTGAGTCTCCATGAATGTGTAGCTCTGTTACCCTCCATTCAATTGCTATCTTCATGCCATTAAGAAGGGCTTCATATTCAGTAATATTATTTGTGCAAGGAAACTTTATTCTGAATGCTTTAGGTATTGAGTATCCTTAAGGTGTGATGAACAATATGCCTACTCTAGATCCATTATGTGTATAGGAGCTATCAAAGAATAACTTCCATGCTCTAGAAGAAAGATTCATGATAGAGGAATATGGGAATTCCATTTGCATTGGTGTATCATCAAACAATGGTGCTTCAGCTAGTTGATCTATAATTATTTGTCCTTTGATAGCTTTTCTTTCAACATATTCAATGTTGAATTCACTTAATAGCATCACCCATTTAGCTAATCTACCTATGAGGGAAACTTTGCTTAGTAGGTACTTTAGTGGATCAATCTTAGCTACCAAATGTGTGGTATGAGGTAACATGTAGTGTCTTAGTTTCTATGATGCAAAGATCATAGCCAGAAAAGCTTTCTCAATCATTGAATAATTCTTCTCATATGCTACCAATGTTCTACTGATATAGTATATAGCTCTTTCCTTCTTGTCCTCATCATGTTGTGCTAGCAATGCCCCCAGTGATGTATCTGTGGCGGAGAAATATAAGATCAATGGCTTCCCTTGAATAGGAGGCATCAATATAGGAGGGTTTGATAGATATTTCTTGATGTGGATGAAATTCTTCTCACATTCTTCATTCCATGCAAAAGTCACACCCTTATGTAATGTCTTTGTGAAGGGATGTGATATGTCTGCTAATTGAGATATGAAACACCTAATTGATTGCACTCTTCCTTGTAGAGTTCTCATTTGACTGATATTTTTGGGAGGTTGCATTTCCATTATAGCCTTGACTTTAGTAGGATAAACCTCAATGCCTTTTTTTGAAACAATATAGCCCAAGAGCTTTCCAGAAGTGACACCAAAAGCACACTTTTTAGGGTTCAGTCTGACACTAAACTTCTCCATTCTATGTAATATTTTGCTCAAGTCATTAAGATGTTCAGATCTTAAAGTTGATTTTGCCAAAGTATCATCAACATAATCTTCCATAGTTTGATGCATCATATCATTAAAAAAGATGTCATGGCTCGTTGATATGTAGCACCCATGTTTTTCAAGACAAATGGCATGATGTTCCAATAGAAGGTACCCCACACACATGTGAAAGCAATTTTCTCTTGATCCTCTGGAGCAATTTTTATTTGGTTGTATCTAGAAAAACCATCCATTAAAGAATACATTTCAAAGCCCAGAGTCATGTCCACTATTATATCGATATTTGGTAATGGAAAATCATCCTTAGGGCATGCTTAGTTTACATCTCGAAAATCTGTGCATACTCTTATAGATTTGTCTAGTTTTGATATTGGAACAATGTTAGATATCCATTCAACATAATCAATAACTCAGATAAATCCGACTTTCAATAGTTTTTCTAATTTAGCTTTGACCAAGAGTGAAACATGTGGATGCATCTTTCTCAATTTTTTCTTAACAGGTTTGACTCCTAGAGCTATAGATAAATGGTGCATTATAAGATCAGGATCTAATCCAGGCATATCTGAATATTTCCATGCAAAGTTGATCTTCTTTTCTATTAGGAATGTAGTAAATGTTTTCTTTTCTTCTTCTAATAAGGAGTGTGCTACATGGATCAAATGTGGTTCTTCTGTTGTTCCCAAGTTGATAGATTGAGTGGGCTCAATCAGTACTGGAGATCTATCCTGTAAATGACTCAGAAGGATATCAAATATCTCATCCTTAGGTGCCTCAGAGAGGTTTTCACCTTCGGATACATCTTTTATTTTTACTTTTGCAAGTTTTGAGACTGCCACAAAGTGGTTTTCACCCTTAGAACTCTTTTTCTTTTTCTTTTTATTCTTATTCTTTTGACTAAGATACTTGATGTCTGACTCCGTCATGATAACGCTTGGTTCACTGATGGAAGTCATCATAGGCTCCACTTCATTGAGGTAGCAAGCAAGGGCATAGTCATTTGGAAAGGTATAGATACCTTGGCTTAGATTCGTGGAGGGTTGGTTAAGAAGTTTGGGATGTTGGATAGTCAAAGTGGGGAAGGATTGAGAAATGGTGTTTACGGATATGGATCTATCATCATTGGTCCCAACCCGACTCTTGAGTTTGAAGGTGATATTACAACTTAAAATGTTTAATTTGTGAATAGGCTCAATGTCATTGTGGGAGTCTACTTCAGCCAAAGGTGGATTAGACTCACTAAGTTCATCATTTCGCTCTAGACTTACATTGGGTTTAGGTGCATATTGGTGAATAACATCAATATGTTTTTCTGTGATAAGCTCATCTTCCTTTGGAATGACTCCCCATTCATAGTCATTTGATTCCTCATCTATGCCTCTAGGAAATTTGAGAATATGTGTGAAATCAGGGTGGATTCCCCAAGAAGGGTTTCCTTCTGATTCTGATTTGAATTCATACTCATGAGAGTCTGTCACATAATCGCTATGTTGTTCCAATTGTTCAAATGTTTGGATAGTTTCAATTGATTCTTCTTGTTTGATTTCAGTAGTAGGTTCTTGTGTTTCTACTACATTGATATTCTCCTTAGGTTTTGCTTCATCTTTAAGGAGGTCTAGTATTTCTTTAGGCAAATGCTCATAAGGAATGAGCTCATTAGTGGTGTCTGAATCATTACTATCAGATTGTTGTGTTTCTTGCTTTAGTTGAATTACTACTGATGGTTTAATTTGTTCTAAGACATGTGGAGAGTTTCTGCTAAGATAGAAAAGCTTCTTCTGATATCCTAGACCTATTGTATTCTTGTTTGTTCGGCTACAGTGGTCAAGAGGTGATATAAGACCTTTTCCTTGTAGTCCTAGAGGTCCTTTTCTAGTGTATCCCATTTTAGCAATTAGTTTATCCCCTGGTCCATATGACTTTGAAGGAGCTTTTGGTGTTATAGAGTCACCTTTCTGGATTGATTAGGATTGAGATTCATCCTTGTATAACCATGCAAGCACGACTTCTTCTTCCTCAAACTCTTGTTTAGATACTTTCTATGTGACAAAGCTTCCATTGAATATGGCATGGGACTCTTTAGCATTGGGTTTCACTTTGTCTGAAGGTTGTCCATAAGATTTTGGGGACAACAGGAGAGAGGTGAGGGATAAAACTAGTTCCATTGTGTATTCTCTCATACCATTGTCTTTGATTTTGACTTCCTTTGCAATTTCTTCCATCTTGGATGTAGACGCCATGTTTATCTATTTAGGGGAAGATTCTATGTTATCGGGAACAAGTTTGTCTGTGCTTTCTTTCAATGCATTGCAAGTTGTAGATATGTTAGCTGGAATCGTTACCTCCACTCCTTCATAAGGAAATTTCACACATTGATGGTATGTAGAAGGAATAGCTTGCATTTCAGGTATCCAAGGTCTCCCTAGAAGAATGTTGTAAGACAAAGGTAGATCAAGAACTTGACATGTGATATCTCTGATAACTGGACCTGTTCTAATAGGTAAGATAATTGTTACTTTGGAAGATCTTTCTTGTTCATCATATGCCTTGATAGTTATCTTCTTTTTAGGATCAATGGAAACTTCTGATAATCCCAATTGTGTGATCAAGCTGTAAGAACAAATGTTGAGACTAGCGCCTCCATCTATCAACATGCGTTTGACATGACAGTTTTGGATTAAGACTTCAATGTGTAAGGGCTAGTTATGTGGATGAATCAAGGAGTTATCATCTTCCTCTGAAAAGGAGATATACTAGGGAGACATCAGATGACCAACCATAGTCTAGAATCTGTCTAAATCAAGGTTGTTAGGAACATTGGATCTGAGAAGAGCTTTGTCCAGGATGACTCTATGAGATGGAGATATCTGAAGCAACTCAAACATTGATATTTTTGCATTGGTATGCTAGAGTTGTTGGACAATACTGTATGATGTTGGTCTTGTATCTTTAGAATTTGATGATTTAGAGGTAGCACTCTGTTTAGAAGTAGATGAAAGATTGAAAGGCATATTAGGGACATTTGATGAATCTGAGATTTGTCCTTGTAGATGTGCCTGAGCTTGTGATCGAGTAACTGCATTTTCTGATTGATTATCTCTATCTTTTCGCACAATGGTGATGACATTGCAATGTTCAAATAGGCAAGGTTCCACCATGTTTATGACAACATTGTTTCCAGAGTAAGCATAATTGACTTTAGCACCCATGTTAGGCTGAGAAGATGAATCTCCTTGACCATGTTTTGGAAATGGTTCTGTGAATGTGGTATGATCATTATTGCTCTTATGATTGTCAATTACAATTTCTCCATTATCAATCTTGTCTTGTATGAGATGCTTCAAGCATATATAGTTATTGGTTTTATGACCCTTATTTCAATGGAAATCATAGAAATCAGTCTCTTTCCACCATTTGGGTTTTGGTTCAGGATCAAATGGTCAGATCTCAGGCAATGTGATGATTTTGTTGGCCAACAGAGTTTTCATGGCGGACTCTATGGATTCTCCAAGAGGAGTAAACTTGCATTTAGGATCTGTATCCCAAGGTTTGTAGTCAGATGGCTTCTTGTTTGATTATGTCACTTTTATTTTTGAATCTTTGATGGCTTGGGTACCAACAGTGAGATTGAAAGCGGTGCCTTAGATGGGGCACAAATATTATCAACAACGCCATCTGTGATGATGCCTTTATTCTTATTCCAATTTTTGCCTTTGTCTTTGGAACTAGATCTAGATTCACACTTCTCCTTTTAGAGTGATATGTATCCTTTTTTTACAAGGGCTTTCTCAATTTTGATTGCATTATCTACCATCTTATCGAAGGATGTGTGATCTTGAATTTGTAAAGGGTAGTTGATTTCTGGAACAAGATTGTTGATGAAAATTTCTAGCTTCTCTATTTTTGGAATGGGTCTAGCATATAGAGAAAACTTCTTCCTCCATCATTTGAGTAAAGTGAGGAATGGTTCTCCTGGGTATTATTTCAGATTACAAATGTCGATCATGGTGACCAGATGTTTGATGTTGTAGGAGTATTATTGATAGAATAGCTTGATTAACTCCTCAAAAGTTTTGATTGTTGGAGGCATTTTTGAGAACCAATGAATGGTTGCTCCTCCCAGAGATCGAGGGAAAAGACACATTAGGTAGGTTGGTTCATGCATGAACTCCATGGATTGAGTACATAATTTTCTGACATGGTCTTGGGGATCAAAGTTTCTATCGTATTTGTCATATTTAGGCATTTCACTCTCTTCAAGAATGGTGGCATGTACAAGTCTTTATCGAATGGAAAAGGACATAGAGCCTCCATGGAGAACTCTTTAGGTTACTTCTCTTTTTTGAGTTTGTTGAGCTTGACTTGCATGGCATACATCTATTTCATCATAACAGTGATAGGAGTTTCTTCCTCTTGAGTAATGATATCTTCGACATTAAAGTTTGGAGGAAGTTTAGCTCCTTGTTGAGCTAACTCTAGAAAGTATGCCTCTCTATCTTCCCTCAAGAAGTGTCTCATCATTCTCTTGAAGTTATCATCATTTTGATATTGGGAAATTTCAAAGGGTGTTGGTTCGACATCTCCACCATGATTAGAGTGATGACCTTGGGAGCCTTGGTTTGCGCCACCTTGAGACATAGTGCTATTGTGAGGACTGTTGGGAATTGATTTAGGTGGGGTTGGTTGATGACCTGCATGAATTGATGCAGGAGGGGTGACATAACCACCTTTCAAGAAAAGATTGCCAAGAGCATCTTCTCCAAAGACATTTGTGTCGTAGGGTTGATGAAATGTCTGAGCAATCTCAGAAGATGTTTCTAAAGAGAATTTGGGTTATTCTCCTTGTTTTCTTTGTGAGGAAGCTCTAGTTTCCACCATTAACCTTAGGTGAAGCAAAAGAGCAAGATTAAGACAACTGAAGAATGACTTGATTCAAGAAGACTGAATAACACAAACTTGTCAAGATCAGATTGATTGAAGATAGATTGGAAGTAAATGAAGGATACTGCACCCTAGAGGTATGGGTAGACGCCCAAAAGATGGTGGACACGAGCTCGCAATACTTAGCCATTTTATATGAAGATTGAATTGAAGATGATTGACAAGGTTTCAACACAAGATGGAAAAGATTCAAATCGATAGATTAGAGGGCTAGATTAGACTCAAGAATAGACCACTTTTTGGAAAATAATTGGATTCTTTCTGGTTTCTACTCTGTTCCTGACACAATAATTTTTTTGACAGAATCTGGAAGTAGGTTGTAAAAACTAGATTTCTGGCAATTTTGGCAAGTTTCTGGCAATTTTTCAAAATTCTCATATGAGTTTCTCTAGGCTCGTACGAGTCTCGATAAGCTCTAACATGACAATTGACAAGACTCATATGATAGTTGACACCAGGGTTTGATTTTCTTTGACTTTTCCTGACAAAACTCATATGATAATATACAAGCTCTCGTACGACAATCTAAGGGTTCTAATATGACTTTTGGAAAAACTCGTACGACTTTTTGAGACTGTGGGATGACTTTTGGACTCTAGAAAGGAATTTTGTTTCAGATTTTGCAATTTTTTAGTTTTTAGAATCAGTTTGTTTGGAAGATTTTCTCTGTCCAGGTTTGTAGATTTGTGTAACAGTTTGGGATTCTTCATTTCCAAAGGATCAAGTAGATAGAAAACACGCAGAACATCAAGAAAAGGGAAGCAATCAATCATCTCAAAACAGTGAACAATGGAAAAAGCAACCTTGAACATGAACAAGCAATAGTGACTTATTATGCTAATCCCTAGGAATGCTACTTGTGTATGTTCTCAAAAGTTTTTCAATAATGCACGTAGTCTTAGAAAATGAAAAATTGGCCTCGCTAAGGTGTTTAGTAATGGTCCGACTCTGTAACTTTTGTCATCTCAAGAGGGCAAACTCCAATCTAGGTGCACTAGGGTTTTGACACAGTCTGAGAATTTAATCAATTAGGAGCTGCTAGGGAGATCTGACAGCCCAACAAGAGACCACACTTGTGGAGATTTCTTCCACATAGATATTTATACAGCAACAGTTGCTACCACAATGAAAATGGCTATTACCGCTTGAGGTTCCATCCACATGGTTGAGTCAATAAAGGGAATATCCACTATGATTAACCCTCTCTAAAGGTGACTCACAAAAGATACCACATGGGGCTTGGTCCAGATCCAAGGATTTGATTTTCTGATAATACCCAAAAAGGGAGTAGAGCATAATCCTCTAGCCTTATCACTTTTACCCAAACACAACAAACAAATCAATCTGACATGCTAAGACTGAAATAACCTCACCAAGGCTTATGATGTCAACAACAATGTCTACTAAGCTCTCTAAGAGGGACCAAGAGAGAATGTACCGATCAAATTTGAGGACCAAACCAAGTAGAATGTGAGATAATCACAGTAACCTCCCTACCTACAAGGGGATCCATCATCAAGAAGAGCTTCACATGCAAAAAAAGCTAATGAAGCCCACTCTCTCAAGATCATCCGCAAATAGTGTTCATAGGGCCTATTTACTATTTGTAACAGATATGTAAAAAGCAAATCTATATTTGTTTTATAGCCCAAAACTGAAGTCTGTGGTATGAAAGCAAGAAAATTCACACAAGCTTGACACGTGAGAGTTCATTTTATGTCCCAAAATGAAGTGTTATCAGATGCAACAGAATACTTGAGTTCCTCGCAATGCGCTTAGTAGATTTTACCTATTTTGCAATTTTTGTTGCACTTTTCCAATCAAAATTAGAAAGTACCAATTAGAAACAAAATATCTCAATTGTTAGGGTTAGTTGTTAGTCCAAATCCAAAAATCAAATTTGGAAAACTGCCTGATAATCTGAAATGACAATTGAATTTTGATACCAAAACTTGTACGACAATCAGTTACCTCCCGTACGACAATCCAGACCTGATACGATAGTGGGTCTCTGTGCACATGACAAAGTAGCTTCCAAATAACAATGTGTAACAACTGATATGAGTCTCAAAAACACCGACTGTCATACCATAGTCAGGGGTCCTGGCATGACTTTCTGGAAAAACTCGTACGAAAAATGTATGAACAGAAAATAAAGATCGTAGTTTTGGCCAGAAAATGACATAAAATTGATAGAAATTGTTAGAAATGAAATGGAAACCCATTTCAGGGCCCCACGTTGGGTGCCATAAATGTGTGTGTGAAAATTGTACCTAGCTATGGACACAACACTTCAGTAAAACATTAGAGGTTAGCAAAATCAAAATCTGCAAATAAATGAAACTAAGCTAACCAGGTGATTTACTACCTTCTAGTAGGTGCGAGTATGGTATTCTCAAATTAGACCGAGATCAGTGACAATGCAACACCTAAATGAAGGATTTAATGCTAAAGGATGAATGTAGAATGAATGGAAATTAATCTATTTTTTTTGGATTTTTGATATAATAAGATGAAAAAATTGATATGAAACTAATCTAGAATGAATTGAAATGATATGTAGATTATTCTAAAAATGATATGAATTGATATGAAAAACTATGAATGATCTCACAAAGTGGCCTATTCGCAAAAGCTTGATTCTTTAGATGCAATTTCACTAGAGTAATTGTGCAAATTTGAGAGATAATTTGTGAAGAGTTGAGCCTTGAGTTTATAGAAATCCAGGGCTTGAGGATGCATTGAGAAAAGCCATAAATCACTCTTGATAAACTCAGGTTGATTTTTGAGTTAACAAGAAATCAGAATTAATTAACTCATAAAATCATGCAAAAACAACTTTTTGACTCAAATCAGAACTTTAGATCAGCTCTCAACTCAAAATAGATGTTGAGTTTCAAAAAGATAACAACTTGAATTGATTTTCTGATTTAAAGTTTAACTGCTCTTTGAATGTGCATAGATAATTATGAATTAATTAAATAAATAAAGTGATTTATCTTCAACTTAACTGATAATTGAATTAAAATAATTGATTTGTGGGTTAATCAATTATTTAATCAAACTTTTATTCAAAAACTATATCATTAAATGTTGACAACTTGATTTAATTAATTAAATAAGAATTTAATCAATTTTTGACAGGATTTTTGATTTATTGTCAAAATTAAATAATATAATTAAATAATTAAGTGGCATAATTAAATCTGATTAATTAAATATTTAGAATATTCAATTAATCAAAGTTTAGGATAAATATGATTTATTGCCAAATAATATTTAATTAAAGATAATTAGGATAATTAGGAATATTCCCTGATGCAGAATTAAGATAATCAAATTTTGATAAACTGATGTGCAGATGTGCCTTAGGTTAGGACTTTGATGTCGATTTCATTCAAATTGTTGATGTAAGAGGTTAATGAACCTATAGCCCATTTTTGGGGTATTACAATTGGGCAAGTTGGCCACACTTTCTTGTTAGTGACATCTCTCTTATTTTTTGTCTTTGGATGTGATGAAGACTCAAGTCTCTTGGGGGCTTGATGATTTCTTCATCTCCTTAGCCATGATAATATCAGCTCTTGCTTTTTGATCTATTTTACTATGAGTTTGAGGTAACTCATACTCCCGCTAAAGTGGGGGCTAAATGTACCTTCTTAAAATGGGACACACTCCTCATTTAAGACCTTTTATCTCCCATCATTTATCAACTTTTTGGAGCATTGATGGATTTGTGCTTAGTTCCCTTTTTCTCTTGTTCAACCCTATTTTCTCCCTTTTCAACTATGCAGTCTCTGAGACCTCAGGGCTAGCTCCATGTGGGCAAACCCTGGAATAGGTTGATCTATTCCTTGAGGATTGTGAGCCTCGGGCCCAGTGTTGTCTTAGGGATTTAATTTTAAGAAATTTGGTGACACTGTCAGCTTGGTTTATTTTCCCACCCAAAAACTAGTATAAAAGCAAGCCTAGGCACCTAATTGTGAGAGACACATACACTATAGCAATCACACCTGCAAGCTCAAGCATTCAAGCAAGCATATTTTTCATCAAGAATTCAAGGTATTCAAATATTCAAAGATCCTTTGTGAGCATTTCCTCTTCAAGATATAGCATATTGTTGACCATCAAGGGAGGAGATTTACATTGAGGCATTCGTCATCTTCTTCATTTGGTGCACACTTACATCCATGACTCCATGAAGTGATTTTGGTAGATCCATAAAATTTGTGGAGATTTCCTATATTACAAGTTCAAGATCAACATACAAACACAACAAAATCCTTATTAACAAGGGTTTCTTCAAGCAAGGTGAATATTTACATTTGTCTTGTTTCATTTACACATTTACATTTCCATTCAAAGTTGATTCCTCAATCTAGGGCTTGACCAATGCAAGCCCTTATCCACCCCAACCCCAAAAACCTAGTTTTATGTGTGCAAGAGTAGGATCACAAAATTGTAGGTACAAATCTGGAAGTTGTAGATAGAGATCTACTAGAAAAATATAGGTTAACTTCGGTAAGGTGCCTTGGGAACATGGTGACATGATCGACTTGTTCTTGGCAGCTTGAGATTTCCAACATTTTCTAGGTTTTCAGCCATGATTGCAGATCCATAGTAGAAAATTTAGTTACAGGTCTAGAACAATAGTTTTCATAGGAAAAAAATCATATTCCTCTTAATACGTCAAGGTGAGTACCTCATTATCTATTTCATATATTAGCTAAGATATGTTTTTGCATCTTAATTGGGCTGATTGCTTACATTTAGCACCTAGATCTCTCTTGCTAAATCACTTAGTTCAAGTTCACAAGTGCATTTACACAACACTAATAAAATCTTATATTTCATGAAAGAGCACTTTATTGTGTACTTCCTTAGTATAATTTGGGTTTAGCATTAGCATCCCCTTATCTTCTCAAGTTTTTGCTAATCTAACTTAGGTTATATTGAGAGTTATGCTTGGAAGCCCATCTTTCTCTTGTATTTCTAATGTTAGTGTGGAAATGGTTAATTAATGAACACACCTCACATAGTTTACATTAGTAAATTCATTGACACCATTTCCCCCCTAAACAGAAACAACCTAACTCCAAAAGGAAAGGGGCACAAGTTGGGTTTGTCAAAATGTTTAGTAAAGGTGAACACACAAGAGAATGCAAAAAGAAATCTAACACCGAGGTCAAAATGAAGTTGTAACACATTGGAGTCACCAAAATGTTTAGGGGGAAATGGTGTCAATGAATTTAGTAATGTAATCTATGTGATATGTGTTCGTTAATTAACCATTTCTACACTAACATTCAAATACAAGAGAAAGAGGGGCTTCCAGGTGTAACTCTCAACATAACCTAAGTTAGATTAGAAAAACCCAAGAAGATGAGGGGATGCTAATGCTAAACCCAAATTATAATAAGGAAATACACAAGCAAGTCCTCTTTCATGCAATGTAAGATTTGATTAAGGTTGTGTAAATGCACTTTTAAAATTGAACTAATTGATTTAGCAAGATAAGCAATAGATATTTAGGTGCTAAACATAAGCAATCAACCCAATTAAGATATGAAAATATATCTAAGCTAAGATATGAAATAGATAAGGATGTAATCACTTTGAAGTATGAAGAGGAATATGCTTTTCTACTTTAAAAATTATTGTTCTGGACCTATAGTTGAATTTCTAACTATGGACCTGTGATCACGACTGAAAACCTAGAAAATGCTAAACATCTCAGGCTACTGAGAATAGGTCAACCATGTCACCATGTTCTAGAATAGGTCAACCAAGTCACTATGTTCTCAGGGCACTTTACTAAAGTTGACCCAAATTTTTCTAGTAGATCTTTGTCTGCAACTTCCATATTTGTACTTGCAATTTTTAGATCCTACTCCTACACACATAAAATTAGGATTTGTGATTGGCGTGGATAAGGGATTGCCTTGGTCAAGCCCTAGATTGAGGAATCAACCTTGAATTGAAATGTAAAAGTGTAAATGAAATAAGACAAATGTAAATATTCACCTTTCTTAAAGAAATCCTTGTCAATAAGGATTTTGTTGTGTTTGTATGTTGCTATTGAACTTGCAATGTAGGAAATCTCCACAAATGCTATGGATCTACCAAAATCACTTCATGGAGCCATGGATTTAAGTGGACATCAAATTAAGAAGATGATTAATGCCTCAATCTATATCTCCTCCCTTGATGGCCAACAATATGTTAGATCTTGAAGATGAAAGATGCCCACAAAGGATCCTTGAATCTTTGAAGACTTAAATGCTTGAATGCTTGAATGTTTAAACACTTTAATGTGACATTTATATCATCCAATTGTCCTCCCTTATTTCTTCCCATATGAAAATAAGGTTCCTAGACTTCCTTTTATACTAGTTTTTGTGCGGGAAAACAAAGCAAGCCGACAGGGTCACCAAATTTTGCAAATTAAATCCTCAAGACAACACCGAGCCTAAAACTCACAACCCCTGGGGAATAGGTTGACTTGGTCAACCTATTTTGGAATAGCTCGACATGGTCAACCTATTCTAGGATTGGCCCACAAAGAGTTAGCCCCGAGGTCTCAAAGATTGCATAGGTGAAATTGAGAAAAAAAGGGTTGAACAAGAGAAAAAGGGAACTAAGCATGCATCCATCCATGGTCCAAAAAATTGATAAAGGATAGGAGCTAAAAGGTCTTAAATGAGGAGTGCATCCATTTTAAGATGGTACAATTACTAACATCTTCTAATAGTTATGACACAAATGCAAATAATAGATTTATGAATAGAGGAAAAAATAAGAAAATGACACAAAGTCCATCTCCTTAACACATTAAGAGAATGAAAGGAAAGATTTAGTGGTTTGCTTCTGATAGATAAGTGTTTCATAACTCAGACTTTCTAAGGTAAAATCATGCTTAACTATTTTTTACAAGAAAAATCACCATAAGGAACTTTGGAATAATACAAAGCTTGATTTGTAGCTAAAAAGGTATAAATAAACACAAAGTATTAAAAGTATATTTCCTCCCTTAAATAAAAAGCAAATGACACATAGTCTATAATGCTCCTGTATAATGACTATGCATGAAACAAAAAAATACCCCTTCTCTTCCCTTTTATAAAATTAAAATCATAAAAGACCCCCTCTTTGGAGCGTAATCTACAGGAGTAATAATCCTCCCTCTTATAGGATTCTTTTTTTTCTTTCAATTATATACTTTTTAAGTTCCCTCGATGAGACCTTTTAGTTTTAATAACTGATTCTTGGAGTACCTATTTCCTGGTATTCTTCTTTATATTCAGGATGTATTAGGTTTTCACTTAATAATGAAAGGGCTCTCTAACAATAGACTCTACTATTTTGGTAACCCAAAAAATACTGACAATTGTCACCAACTCATTGTTGATCCCTATGTTATGTTGTGTATTAGTGTTTAACACTTAGCCATTTTCTAGGTAATGTTGGTCAGTCATCACTACGACCGAGTCATCTTGTAAAGGTCGAGTTATGTTTAGACTTGTATTCTATATAGTTACCAAGCAATGGTGATTGCCGAGCAAGTCAGAGGTCACCGAGTACTTCAGTAGTCACCGAGCAGTTTATGTCAAGTTGTATAGAAGAGTCAGTGTCAAGCACCAATATATAAAAAATAGTAATTGTCGAGCATCAGAGACTTCATATGCCGAGCAAGCCAATTTTGACATATGTGTTTGTAATGGCACAAACACCAAGGTAAACCATTTTGGCCAACTTCTATGCAAGATTTAATAATTGTTGAGGGAATCAAGGAGTTGATTACGCCTTGTATTTCTAGTCATTAATCCCTATGTAAGTCATGTAACCTATCAGATAAAGGGAATACTTAAGAAACATAAGTAATAAATCTAGATCATTGATCTTGATCTAGGAGTCTGATAAGATATTTATATAAGGTGAGATCTAAACCCTAAAATGATGTATCCAAGGAAGAAGAACATAGGAGATCTCATGTACGTAGAATATAGAAGTGTTTTGATTATCAGATGTAGAGATCAGGCAAAGTGATCAAGCAAAGCAGTGAAGGACATAATAGAGATACATTTGATTTTGAGATTAGATAAATATTGGAAAGAGGAGATCTATAATTAGCATCTATAGTGAAAATCGAAGGATCGGGTACTGATACATTTTAGCAAGTGAATTAGGGTAAATCTCTTTATAGAGTGGTCCTAACAGGCTTTCACTAATCTCTTAACTGACTACTTACTTAGTTGTAAGTTTCAAAACCTTTAATCAAGGTAGATTGTATAAATTTGTAAGCTCTTAACAGAGCAAACCCCTCATACGGTAGATCATCAGAAGTGATCAAACATTGTATCCCTAACAAGCATACTTTATACTGCAGTAGTGTGGATTTGTGGGTGTCATCCCCACCCCACTTTTACCTTTCAAGGGTTTATGGGTAACCAAAATCTTTGTGTTATGTGTTTCATTTGATGAATGAAGTTAGAATGTTAGATCTATTTTAGTATTGAAATTCATGTTTATGGTATGTATGTGGAATTAGTTTTAAAGTATAAAAACTTGAAGATATCTGATTCACCCCCCTCTCTCAGTATCTCACCTTCCCATAATAGATTTCCAACAATTGGTATTAGAGCTAAGTTCTGTTAGAGGAATTCTAGTCACTTGAGAATTAAAGTCTTGGATATGGAGTTTTATAAATTGGGAAAGATCATAGAGAATTAGAAGATTGACATTTAACTTGCATTACACCATCTCGAAGAATCCATAGTAGAACTGAAGAAATCCTTAAGCAGAAGGAAAGAATTGGAAATTCAATTGAATGACACACAATATCAAGAAGAGGACACTAAAGGTCTATTTGAAAATGGAAATTCCACTAAAAGTGATGCAACTATAGAAGACCTATTAGAAAGAAACAACTCACTAAATGAAGATGTCATAAGTCTAAAGAGAGAACATGAAATTCAATCTGTAAGACTATGTGAAGTAACTGAACAAAAAAAGAAAGCTGAAGAAGACAAGACAATGGCATAAGAAGACAAAAGACAAATGGATATAAGACTTGATGAAAGGACATGTGATATGAAAAGGTTGACAAATAATCAATTGGATTTGGTAAATCAACTATTACTTGTGAATCAAGAGTTGAGCAAGAAAGATATGGAAATAAAAAATCTGAGATCAGAAAATAGTCAATTAAAGAATGAACTGAGATCTAAAAAGGAACTTAATGAAATGATGAACAAAACAAATGAAGCTGTGAAATACTTTGAATAAATTTTGAGGTCACCAAGAAGATCTAGTGATACTTATGGACTTGGACATGATGAGCACCTATCATCCACTAAAGAAGCAAAATCATCAAAGAATGAAGAGCAAAGGAATACAAAGCCAAAGAACAACAAACCTACATGCCATCATTGTGGAAAGCTAGGACACACAACAAACATTTGTAGAAGAAAGAATGGTAAGTCCAATCCTAAACCAAAATTCAATGGAAATTGTTTTAAATGTAAGAAGCATGGACATCAGGCACATGAATGTAGGTCAAAGGTTAGTAATCCACCCACTACACCTAGATTTCAAGGGCATTGTTACAACTGTCATAAATATGGTCATAGAGCTCAATAATGTAGATCTAATGCAAAACCTAAGTGGACATCTAATAAGCAGAATAAAGTACCAAGGAAAGCTAACACATTCAATTGGGACTACAATATATTGTATAGTTGTCATTATTGTGGAGAGTACGGTCATATTGGAGAAAATTATGTGAAGACATATTTTAGAGGTAAATCCAAGAGTTGGATGAGTGGAAGTTTGGTCTGTTACAAATGCCACAAGATTGGTCACATAAAAAGATATTGCAGAGCACGAGCACCAAGTAATGAACAATTCAAAAGCAATGAGACTTTTGAACAAATAAGGGATCATATGAACAAGACATGGATAAAGAAAGAGGAAGCAAGAAGTAGTGGATCCAGTGAACCCAAGGTCACCCAATCTAATGGATCAGGTGATCACACCACTTATAACTAAGCAAAGAAGGTATGCGAGGAACTAAATTTTCTAATGTCATATTTTACTCCAGTTCCTAACACTTGATATGTTAAAGTCCATATCTGCATGAATTAAGATGCATTAGGACAGATTTGAGAAAAGAGTAAAAATTGCATATTTGATGTCAAGCATCAATATTTAAGTCTATAGTGAATGAGTCACTCAGTGTGTGTCGAGCTCCTATAATAGCCGAGATGTCATGGTAGTATTGACCGAGTCATGGTTTCAACTAAGTATGAGTACATCATAATTGAGTTGTTGTGTGAGGGCCAAGATAGTTGTACTCACCTACAATTGTACAAAACATTAAATGAAGCTCTAGATGAGACCGTTTGAGTCTATAAAGTGAAATATTACCGTTCATTCTCATTTCACCTAGCAATTTGAGAATTTGCAGAGTGATTCAAGGTGATTAGAAAAAGCTATTTGTGCTAAGTCAAGATTGTGAAGATTCCTATAGCGTGTCGTTGGCAAATAGTGTGAAGAACCGTTGAAACAAGGTATTACTGAGCTACTTGAATCTATCTTTTGAACCCTAGATTAGAGATATGGTGTCTACCTCATCTGCATAAGTAAGGAAGTAAGGTAAAGAAGTTATAAATGTTCAACTTGTAAGGAATGATGCATGTAAGCCACATAAATTCCAAGCTATACCAGAAAGCACGGTGAAGGGAGATCTCTTGGGAGCCCTATCATCAATTTTGTTGAAGGTCTTGATGATACATGATGTGTGCGCATGCTACATGTGAAAAATTGGAGAGATAGGATATTATGAGCTGAGGGAAGCTTAAAACAGGTTGTGTATTAACAAAGTGTTGAAGGCAGAGCATCAACACATTGTCGAGAAAGGGTTAGTGAGTGCCCTAGATTTCCCTTGGAACTTCAAAATTGAATGGATTAAGATTGTTTTGAGCAGAGTTCATGACATGAACATATGGTTGTAGAATGGGCTGGTCAAGATCACTAAGGAAGTGATTCACTGAGTCACCGGTTATCCCATTCTTACTAGGAAGAAAAATATGAGATGCCAAAGCAAAGAGGTCATTCAACTTAACACTCAGGCAATATGGAATAAGAGAGGAATGACAATCTTGATGATCACAAATCTAGATATAGATTTTTCAGTGAGAGTCATAGCTCACAAATTTTATCAGTCAAGCAAGTTGGATAGTGTTCCCTGCATTGCAGTTGATCAAGCATGGGAGATGGTAAAGAAAGATCATACTTATGATCTTGTCAAGCTGTAATTGACCCAGCTTGCCGAGAACCTAACATCAATCAAGAAGGCCAAGAATTCAATGTGTAAGTTTTTTTCCCTGATTGTTTGTTTATTCTTCTATGTACAAAATAGTTTTCCTACCATAGGAGATGTTGTACGGAGTAAGAACCAACCAGTAACCTAACAAATCGATGAGTTTATTGAGTATAGTTAGGTGATAATTTTGATAGTATAATGGATAGTTATTTTGTTGAATTCAAGAAGAAGATGAGAAAGAGGAGTAGAATCCCTATATCCCTAGTAGAGAAATACTACAATGATATATGCTTTCTAGTGGATACAGATAACACTTATGTTCAGGATGTCATGCCTATGGTAGCATGGCTAAGGCCATTGTGCTATGAGGTCAAAGTAGATGAGACATCAGCAACAATAACTTCCCTACTTGTTGAAGACATTGATAAGAAAGCAAAACCTCTTGGAACTTATGAAGAGGATAAGTCCAAAATTACCATGGGATTGAAGTCTGAAACCATGGAAAGGGAAAGAAAGAAAATAGTTAAGAATCTAGAGAAGATGCTAGGTGAAGAAGAAGAGGAGAAAGCACCTCTTGAGATTACACAAGATCTTGGTGAGGATAAGTCTAGTGAATCTGAAGGCAATGAAGAGGAGGATGCAAGAATGCAAAAGAGAGGCAAGGAGGCAATGGTTGCTGAGCCTAGTAAAAGGAACATCCAGAAACCAAAGCCCACTCCTCCTGCAACACTTAGACCAAGAACTAGGGAAGCCTCAACTACCACAGTTGCCGAGCCCCAAAGAAAAACATCAACAAGAAGCACTGAAAGGGAAAGTTCAAGAGAAGTAAAACTAGTGCAAACTAGAGCTGTGCTGAGTCATCCTAAGAAGAAACCAAGAAGGAAGTTAGTATTGCAGAAGGATGATGATGATGAAGAAAAGATAGACACAGATGATAATAAAAAGCTAAAAGTGGCATCACAAAGACATCCAACCAGTGTTGATGAAATATGCCAAAATATCAAAAACATTGCAGGACTAGCAAGTTTTAAGTTTATCAAATTTGAAAAATTAAGTAAAGATGACAAGGAAAAAGTTGAAGAGGCTATGTTAGAAATGATATGTACATTCAAGATGACACCTCTGGAGATTGGGAATCTCATCCTTGAAGAACTTTATAATAGAATTGATAAAAAATGACCGTATGCCATCATGACCGAAAGATAGATAAGGGAAGGTACCTTATCTCAGATCATGCCTGAATTATCACCAAAGAAAATAAAGGTCTATATGGAGAAATACATAAATAGGTTTGTACCTAAGCTTAGGGCCTATTCCATTTTGAAACATAAGGTTGATGAAGTTGTTGAGAAAAGCAAAAGGTTGTGGAAAATATTTTTTGGGTTATTAATTGATAAGAGTGCACAACAAGGTGAAGGAACATCCAGCCAAGTGGAATTGGATAACAAAGAAGATATCAATGAGCCTCATAACCTTGAGGAAGAAGAAAGAAACAAGGTATAAGTGAGTGGATCATAGGATGTGATCACTATTGAGGACATACCTGAAGATACACAATTTAATAAAAATACATTGATTGAGGAAGAAAGAAAAAGCCAAATACTTGTCTTGGAAGCCTCAGATCACTCTCTACTATGTAATGATCCCTATTGGGGCCAACCTTAAACTATTCTCTAATTCTTAACTTAGAGTCTAGATCACACTCTTAAAAAGGATCTTGTAATGTTTCCATTGATAGTTATCAAATATAATTACCTACTAACTTCTTAGCAACACTATGTATGATTTATCTCTATCTTAGACTCTCTCTAGAAGAATGTCCACTATATAAATTTAATATTTTTGTGATTTTTACTCAGATATTATTCTTAACTAATATTATTTATAATCTATATTGATTTGATTAATATCTCAAGTATTCCTCTTTTTCTTTATGTTTCTATGCAATCAATATCAAAGTTGTCACCTTTTCTTCCTTTCTTGTGAACTAACTTAAGTATATCTCTTATCTCCTGATCCCTCCTTTCCGATCTCTTCTTGAAATTAATAATCAATATCTTTATTTCTCATCGATGCCTTTGTTATTGTTTTGATCTAATACTTTATTGTTCTGTATCTATGTTTTTCCATCTTTGAGTCACTACCATACCCAACGGTATTCGACAACTCTAAATGGATGAAAAACATCTTGTGAATTACCAAGCGCTAACTATATTAGGATTGGCTCGCTTTTGGATGCTCCAGTCTTCTATAGATAATGTATCACATGAATTATTCACTGCCTGTTGTACCTAATGCTTGGACAATAAGATGAATGTCTTGAGTATTACTAGCTCCTATTCCCCTGACAATTAACTCCCAAACAAGACACTTCCTTTCATACCCGACGATATTCAAGATTTCAATGCTTCGATCACTAATAATCAGTATTGAGGGAAGATTGTAGACATCACCTACTTTTTTTTCAATAATCTCCTATGATAAGTTAGATACCTTCATATTACTACTTTTTTTGTCGCCTTTTTTACCTTCCTCCTGAATTGATACTCCCTATTCGTGTATATAAACTTCTCTGCATACTGGTATGGTGTCTACAGACGTGTCCTTCCAGTCAAAGCCAAGATGTCAACCAAGGCAAACGATGGTTCACAAAATGACTTCAAGTGTTGTTCGATATATATTAATATTATAACATTATGATATTGTTAATATTATTAAATATAAAGATTAATAGTATTAATCAAAGATAGAGATAATATTATTAATTATGAATTGGATCGATTATTAAGAATGTATTGATTAGTGATATTATATTGGTAAATAATATTAATATTATATATAGATTACTATTAATTATATCGATCAATATTAATATTATATTGTAGATTAATATTATATTTATTAATTAAGATTATACTTTGTAATCCAAATACGAAGTTAATTATTATTTAACTAGATATTTATATATAGTTATATATTAAAATATAATAAAGTTTATATCATAAGTTTATCAAATTAATTATAATTATGTATATTTTATTATTATTATTATAATTATAATTATAATTTATTATTTATTTACTTATTTAATCTTATATTTTTAACCTTATTATTATTGCTCATTATCCTAGAAAAGGGGCCATCACAAGTCCGCCTTTCCCCAAAATTGTTTGTCCTCAAGCAATTGATGTGCGTGGCTTCTGTTGCGCAATCTTGATATTGATCAACAATTCCATAGCTTGGGTTCATTTTCTTATTCTAGTATACCTGCACATGGGATAAACACTTGGGAATGCAAAGTATGCACATGAATGTATGATGGCACAAATCACACAAGAAATATATACTTGAATGCATGAAGACATGAAGCAGACATGAGGTATACATGTTAATGCATGAAGGCACAAAGCATACATGATGTAGACACTTAATACACACATTCTTGATTAAGCCCTACAATTTATAATTTTCAATGAGCTTGTGTTAGGGAAATGGTTTACAAAATTTACTTCTTCATTATGCTTTTGATTATGAACCCTGCAACCACAAGGTGAACATAAGTACATACATATGCATATAAGTTTCAAAAAAAAAATTAAGTCATGATAAGTTAGTCCAAACCAATCCCATACTAAGCCCAAGAGTGGAAATTTGGCCCCCCTTGGCCTCAGTGGCAGGTGTTAGGAATCCACGCGAGGTGGTCTACTTAATGAAATCCTTGTCTTTCTTGTCTATTTATCTTTCATCTCCTCTGTCAAAAATAAAAATAAAAATCAGAGAGGTTCTTGTGAAAGGGTGCCCTTGTTGTCTTTCTCTTAACTAGTACTGCAATAGGGTGTCTTAGAAGTTCTTCCTTATTGTAGACTCCAAAGGAAAGCTACTTACAATAGGGTTCCCTTACTGTCTTCCTCTTAACTCCTTTCCTACCCATAATGGACGGTATAATTATTGCCCTTGGCATGGAAACAACCTACCATACGCTCTCATTATGGTCTTTCCGTAGGGTGGTTGAATTACTCATATCCATGATGAACTCCCAATCCATTATGCCTACCTACAATGGATGATAGAATTACTTCCCTTGGGATGGAAACAACCTACCATAGGCTCTCATTATGGCCTTGCCTTAGGGTGGTTGAATTACTCCTATCCATGGTAAACTCCCAGTCCATTATGCCTACCTGCAATGGACGGTAGGATTACTACCCTTGGGATGGAAACAACCTACCATAGGCTCCCATTACGGCCTTGCCTTAGGGTGGTTGAATTACTCCTATCCACGACAAACTACTAGTCCATTATATATTTAAAGGATAATTATTAGAAAAAATAAACTTACAAGCAATTAGCAAAAATATTGTTTGTATATTAAGACTGAATTAATTATATATACATACATCTTATATTCTTTCCACAGAATGTCTCTGGAAATGTTTTGTCATTTCCAATGATATTCTCTTGACATTACACATAAATAAAACTGAGACTCAACCTTAATATTGCACAGGTATACGTACTTGTGACCTGTGAAATATCTTTGTGATACACTACTAGTACTCAGACGCATGTGTCTTGTTTGTGACTTTCTTTTTATTTCTTTTATAACCTGACCTATTTCATTCATCCTTTCATATTATCCTCATTTTATCTTTACCCCGTATGATGGCAGGATCATGCTTTGATACCACTTGTAATGATCCCTATTGGGGCCAACCTTAAACTGCTCTCCAATTCCTAACTTAGAGTCTGGATCACACTCTTAAAAAGGATCTTGTAATATTTCCATTGATAGTTATCAAATATAATTACCTACTAACTTCTTATCAACACTATGTATGATTTATCTCTATCTTAGACTCTCTCTACAAGAATGTTTACTATATAAATTTTATATTTTTGTGATTTTTACTCAGATATTCTTCTTAACTCCTATTATTTATAATATATATTGATTTGATTAATATCTCAAGTATTCCTATTTTTCTTTATATTTCTATGCAATCAATATCAAAGTTGTCACCTTTTCTTCCTTTCTTGTGAACTAACTTAAGTATATCTCTTCTTGAAATTAATAATCAATATCTTTATTTCTCATCGATGCCTTTGTTATTGTTCTGTATCTATGTTTTTCCATCTGTGAGTCACTACCATACCCAACGGTATTCGACAACTCTAAATGGATGAAAAACATCTTGTGAATTACTGAGCGCTAACTGTATTAGGATTGGCTCGCTTTTGGATGCTCCAATCTTTTGTAGACAATGTATCGCATGAATTATTCGCTGCCTGTTGTACCCAATGCTTGGACGATAAGATGAATGTCTTGAGTTTTACTAGCTCCTATTCCTCTAACAGTTAACTCCCAAACAAGACACTTCCTTTCATACCCGACGATATTCAAGATTTCAATGCTCCGATCACTAATAATTAGTACTGAGGGAAGATTGTAGACATCACCTCCTTGTTTTTCAATAATATCCTATGATAAGTCATCTACCTTCATATTACTATTTTTTTGTCACCTTTTTAACCTTCCTCCTGAATTGATACTCCCTATTTGTGTATATAAACTTCTCCGCATTCTGGTATAGTGTCTACAGACGCGTCCTTCCAGTCAAAGTCAAGACGTCAACCAAGGCATGAGACGATGGTTCACAAAATGACTTCAAGTGTTGTTTAATATATATTAATATTATAACATTATAATATTGTTAATATTATTAAATATAAAGATTAATAGTATTAATCAAATATAGAGATAATATTATTAATTATGAAGTGGACTGATTATTAAGAATGTATTGATTAGTGATATTATATTGGTAAATAATATTAATATTATATATAGATTAATATTAATTATATTGATCAATATTAATATTATATTGTAGATTAATATTATGTTTATTAATTAAGATTATACTTTGTAATCCAAATACGAAGTTAATTATTATTAAACTAGATATTTATATATAGTTATATATTAAAATATAATAAAGTTTATATCATAAGTTTATCAAATTCATTATAATTATGTATATTTTATTATTATTATTATAATTATATTTTATTATTTATTTACTTATTTGATCTTATATTTTTAACCTTATTATTATTGCTCATTTCCTAGAAAAGGGGCTATCACACAGTTCTCATACAGGGACATGACTATACAATGATTGAGGATGTATCGGCTATAGACACTGAACCTACAAGCCCCCACACGGTCATAGTGGTACAAAAGATCACACAGAGTTCCAGTGTCGAGGAATAGGACAAGCCGACAATCACTATAGAAATTGCACCTGTCGAGGAAGACAATACAGGTAAAGGAGAGGAGGAATTAAAAGATCAAGCAGACAAATCTGCAATAGTTGTCATAGGACCTCATGTGGAGGAAGAGAAGAAAACTAAGGAGGCACTAACAAAGGAGCATCCTAAGCCTAAGGAGAAAGAGGCTATCCAAGCCTTAGTACAGTTGCCGAGTGGAACCACACCAAATAATAAATCACATAAGAAAAAGGAGAAGTCTCTTGCCACTCAGGTAACACTTGATGAAGTTATAGTGATTCCAAAGTGGGACACTGATAACTTGACATATGAGAAAATACAAATTTTGTAAGATCTCTTGAAGAATAATAGCAAGCAAGAAGAATTAAGGAGAGAGCATTAGTAGAAACATGTACTGCATGAAATAAAAGGTATATTTGTAGAAGCCTTTGAAATGGATGATGTGAATGAGACTTCACCTATGTTAGAATAATTGGTTCATATTTTTAAGAAGGTGAACAATGATGAAAGTGAATCCAATGAAAAGCTTATGCAGTGGTCAAAAAGAAAGTTTGAGACAAATGTACTTGAAAAGGTCTAAACTGAGATAGCAGTAAAACAAGTAGAACTTTCCGCCTTAGTGAATAATTTAGAAGAAGTTGTGTAGGATGTTCATTCTTTGTACAAGAAACTTTGCAATGTAGAAACCTTCACTAAGGATAATCTAGATCTTATTGATAAACTGCAACTAGACTTAAAGTCTACTGGTCATTCACTGAGCATGGATGCAAGTTCCAGCTCCACTCATTTCACATGACTACTTCATGCACAACGGAGATTAGTCGAGTTGATGGCTAATGATGGGAGAATGAGAGCCAAATTAATATCTATACAGACAATGTTAACACCTCATCTAGAGGTTATGTAGAAAGAATTGGCATCGACAAAGGAGTTAATACAGAGAGATCATCATCTCTCTATTGCTAAGAGTTTGATTGATCTAACTGCCCAGCTAGAGATAAAGATACAGGTTTTGGAGTCTGTAATTTCTGGATGGGACAATGCCTTATCAATGATAATTCAGCTCCACAAACCATTTTTGGATAAGTATTTCCTTACCCCCACACCCCAGCAGCTCCAAGTGACAAAAACAAGGGGGAAATGACATGAATGAGTAATACACCAGAGGAAATAGTAAGATAATTTATGATACAGTGAGGAATATATATACAATGATCATCACAGTAGAAATATAGATTAGAAAGGTCTGACATACTATTTTATAATGTAAATATATTCATTGTATGTCAAGGGTCATGTATATATATGTACAGTCTTTGAGAAGACTAAGTCAAAGTTTAAGGGGAAGTACTCAAACTACTAAGTACTATTTTGTAATGTAATTATCATGAAAAAGTATTTTTGCACTAATGTCAAAGGGGGAGATTGTTGATCCCTATGTTATGTTTTCTATCAATGTCTAACACTTAGCCATTTTCTAGGCAATGTTGGTCAGTCATCACTGTGACCAAGCCATCTTGCAAAGGCTGAGTTATGTTTAGACTTGTATTATGTATAGTTACTATCAAGCAAGTTAGAGGTCTCTGAGTACTTTAGTAGTCACCGAGGAGTTTATGCCGAGTTGTATAGAAGAGTCAGTGCTGAGCACTAGTATATGAAGAATAGTAATTTTAAAGCATCAAAGACTTCATATGTCGAGCAAGCTAGTTTTGACATGTGTTTGTAATGCCACAAACACCAAGGTAAACCCTTTTGGTTGACTTCTATATGAGATTTAATAATTATTGAGGGAATCAAGGAGTTGATTACGCCTTGTTTTTCTAGTCATTAATCCCTATGTAAGCCATGTAACCTATCAGATAAAGGGAATGCTTAAGAGGCATAAGTAATAAATCTAGATCATTGATCTTGATCTAGGAGTTTGATAAGATATTTATATAAGGTGAGATCTAAACCCTGAAATGATGAATGAAAGGAAGGAGAACATAGGAGATCTCATGTATGCAAAAAAGAAAAGTGTTTTGATTATCAAATGCAAAGATCAGGCAGAGTGACCGAGAAAAGAAGTGAAGGACAAAACAAAGCTACATTTAATTTTGAGATCAGATAAATATTGGAAAGAGGAGATTTGTAATCAACATCTATAATGCAAACGAAGGATTAGGTAATAATACATTTTAGCAAGTGAATCAGGGTAAATCTCTTTACAGAGTAGTCCTAACAAACTTTCATTAATCTCTTAACCGAGTGCTTACTTAGTTGTAAGTTTTAAATCCTTTAATTAAGGTAGATTGTATAAGACTATAAGATCTTAACAGAGCAGACCCCTCACATGGTAGATCATCAAAAGTGATCAAACATTATAGCCCTAACATGCATACTTTATACTTAGTAAAGATTTGTGGGTGTCAACCCCATCACTGTTTTACCTTTCAAGGGTTTTTGGGTAACCAAAATCTTTGTGTTATGTGTTTCATTTGATGGATGAAGTTAAAATGTTAGATCTATTTTAGTATTGAAATTCATGTTTATGGTATGTATTTAGAATTAGTTTCAAAGTATCAAAACTTGAAGATATCTGATTCACCCCACCTCCCCCCCCCCCGCCTCTTAGTATCTCACTTTCCCATGATATATTTCCAACACTCATAACCTTTTAAAAGACCCCTTGATGCTAATGAGAGTGTTGTAGTAGAGTTTGATAAGACCAAATGAATAATGGCATCATAATTCTTCAAGTACCCCAAAGCATCAGGTTGATGGTACATTTTAGATGGGCTTCCTAGAACACCAGTTTTGAGAAAGAAACTTGTAATGCTAAAAGCCTTATTTTCTAGAACATTTACCTTATCCTCAATAAATGTTGCAAATGTAGTCATACACTACAAAATGAATTGATAAGGGTGAACCTTTGGTTATTCTACTATCACACATTGGTTTTTCTTCATTTGTGAGTTTGATCAAGCACATCTCATAATTAAATTAAAAGTTGCATTAATCTGTAGACAATGAACTTACCTTGGTATACTGAACCCATCTCAAATGCTTGGAAACATACTCCTCTAATCCTTCACGCTAATTTCTTTGCAAAGGGAGAAAACATCCATATTTGTGGCCTTACTTTAGTAGGTATCACATTATATGATGCTTATCATGGAAGATAGGTATGATAGCATATCTCATTTCCATCTATATAAGATGCATTAATCATAATATTTTGATGTGATGGATTCTTTATTTGAGTATACTCTCTTTCATGTTTGAAGGATGTATACATCAATTCCAGAGCATATGCATCAATTGCAATTGTTTGAAGACTTCAAGAGAAAAAAAATCTACAACCATCTCTGATTGAACTCATTCTGTGTGACTGATAATTTTCTTAGTAGTGCCTTCTTGATACCAACTCCTCACATTTGATGCATCCCATGAGATAAAATGCATTTCAGACATTCTAGAAAAGTGATCAACCCCTTGTTTTCAATGAAAGCACAATAATCATTGCTAAAGCACATAAATGCACATCAATTTTGTTAAAGGTTCATATTTGACACTATATTTTCAGATTGTCGCTACACTTAAAGACCTGCATAATACTACCCAAGAAATATTTTGGTTCTTTCCATAATATGGTAGAGCATACTATAAACTGATCATAGGTACATTTAAGAGAAACCTATATTTTTCTAGGATTGTCTTTGTAATTTGAAATCCATCTACAATAACATAGACCTTTGACATCATGGTATTTGGTACCACCATAAAATAAAAACCCCTTGCGGTTGGTTGGAAAAATCAACTGGTAGTTATCTTGAGAACGTTATTATCACATTAATTTTCTAAGTGTTCACTACTTTTCCAAGTTCATAGCCAACCATAACAAATACCAACTATACTCTATCAATGTTTTTAGAGGAGAGGACTGATAAATTGTTCAAGTTCCATGGAGGATTTCTCATATCATTTGTCAATATTGAATCTTCTTTACATTTGGCATAGCCATGTTTTCTTGGTGGGATTCCATAATCTCTCATTAGATTTTTGTCTTTTGATCTCCCTAACTGACCAATCATTTTAATGGGAGACCCAGATGAGTTGTATAATAGTATTTTATGAAACCGGTGTGAGCTAGGACATAACCTTTCATTAGAGTGGGCTTATTCTATTAAACTTCACCATTGGTCCTTTGTTGAAGATACCACCATTTACTAGCTTGATCAAACACTTCATTATGTCGGGTCTTGGAAAAGCATAGAAACTATGTCTCCCATCTGACGATGTATGGCATCTGCAACTCAGGTAATCACCTAAGCATTTTGGTTAAATAGTTTGTATGAAGGGCCAACAAAAAAGAGAGAGTTAAAAGATTTTTTTCTTGACTGGTTGATCTACATGCTTCCATTGGCACAAGTTCCTTGACACTCAGTGATTGTTGACCAAACCAATAATGAAATTAATGCCATCGATATCCAACATCAGCACCTCCTCTATATTTCATCTTTTGTTAAAAACTTTCACTTTTCATTGCTTCCAATAATTGCATTTGACATCATGTCAGGCGATTGATAGTTTTTGGAACTTCGACACTAAATTATATTCCCAACATATAATGTTGGTAAATTAGGGATTTAGATGAAGATAGAACCATATTGGGGCTTTAGAGTAGTTTGCGAACTATGTTTACCACCCAATGTTTCATGTCATTAGCAAGTCGAGAGTATGTAGAACTTTGGAACTTAGTTGATTTCATTCAAACTTTCTAAGAGGCCCCAACTCCTTGATACAACATTGGCTTCCAAAAGTTGGTGAACACTTTTTGATTTTGATAATCAGGTCCAAAAGGGCTTCAAACTCTTCAAATTGTTTTATAAAGGCTATCAAGTCTGCTGAGTTTTTGTTGTTGGTGGTCTAAGAGAACATTCATCTATTGGAACACTAATAATGGATATTTTTAAAACTTTGTGGGCATCAACAAGACCTTCTTTAAATTTACCCTTGATAGTAGGTAGCATAAAATTGAAGAGGTAGGGTCACTTGGGTATGTAGAAGAATATGATAAATTTTTTGAAATTGGGGCATACCAAAAGTAAGCCAACAATAGGATCTAAATGGGGTTGAGGACCACAGGGGACAAAGAGAATCAAGAACTAAAACAAAGACCAATGCCTAGTCCATTGGGTACAGAGTAAGATAGGTAAAAAACAAGGAGCTTCTTGTAGAGGGTAGAAGGGAGCAAGGCTCACCAAAATCAAGTGAAAACAACACAAAGTAGAAAGGAAACACACATCAAAACTCCTAGATATGTACATTCTCATAAGACCCTACCCTAAAGCTTGTATGTATCCGATCATGCAAATTTGTTGACAGACTGGGATAAATATGAGCCTTTTCAGAAGAATGAATTGTAGACATAATACACAATCAAGAACCACATTTACTTGGCAACTATTTAATTTCCAATTTTCAATTTAAAAACATCTAGAATTTTTTTATAAATGCACTCATGCCTAAATAGCCACTTCTCATCATAAATTTCAAAATCATAGATCACCTCTTTCTTGGGTTTGTGCATAATCTCTGTAGAATAAGATACCTCAACATTATAAGATGCCTTCATTTTATTTGTCAAAACATGAAAAACAAATATAGAGAACCAAGCTTTCTTCCTTTTGACCATAGGATAATTCACTCCCCATGTATGCACTTGTTGGTTGTGACTTCTCGAGATTATATTCCTCCGACATGGGATCAAATTTGATTGTTTAAAGTTCCTCCCTTTTTTGCACAAATGAAATAATCACTGAAATAATAATGTTTTTTTACCCATATCCTCATAAAACTCCAAAAAATTATCATATTCTCTAATCTATGATGCATGAGCATCCAAGGTGTAAGAGCAATCTTGCATCACCCAAAAATATTGTCTAGTTTTCAATAAGGGCTATCTTTGGACAAAGTTACTATTTTTTTAGTAGGTTTCTCATTTTAGTATGAATTGTTGTATTTTCTTCCCTGAAGGTTCACTTTTGATATATCAACATACGAGTAAAGTTTCATAGCAAGATCAAGTCTGGTTTTGAAGTTATTGCATTTTTTATTTTGGTGGGGTGGTGCAAAAATGTTGAGCTTAGTTTTGAACGCTTTAGAGGTTTCGAAAAGGGGTCAAACTTTGATTAGTTGGTTCTTTATGATTTAAGGGCATAGAGAGCTTCATGCCATTTTTGAAATGGGGCTATAATAGCCAATCAACTCAACAATTCACAAGTTATGGTTTTCAGAAGTTGTGCCTTCAGGATACTAGTTTCAATGCAAAAAGGAAAATAGGGAGAATCACTTAAAACGAGAAATTGAACTGTTAGGTGCCAAAATGGGAAATTTCACTTTCCAAAATATTATAAGGTGGCTAATTGTGCTACTTAATAGGGCTAAAGGGGGATTTTAGGGTTCAATTCTAGAAGTGTAGATTGTGGCTCTGTCTTGTAGATTATTGTAATGAAAATGTCCATGTGGTTGTAGCATGTTTTTTTTTTAATATTGTAAGTTCATTTCATAGAGGATAGTAGAAAGACAGATTTTTTGTTTTTTCCATTAATCTATTCTTTCAATTCTCTATTTATTTCTCTATTATTGTGTGTGTTTGGCTAAATAAGGGGAGTATCCTTCATCAATCTCATTCTTATCAATTGAATCCTCAACATGAAACTCAAGAAAATGAAATAGAATCTTTTCAATTTGCATAATATTCTTTGCATGAAAATAATTATGGGAGTAAAAGAGCACATTGTCTTCTCTTGTAATTCTTTTTATCCATCTTCTTGATCAAGAAAAATGAAGGATGAATGTTCGGGATACAAAGTATGAAAATATGATTGACAGACTTCTCTTATAATCATTGGATTTTCAAGCTCATTTTCATCTCCATCATTAAAAATAAAAACTTCCATTTCTAAACTATAATTTGATAACTCTCTTGCAACATTATTAGGAGTATTGTCTTCTTGATCTTCTTTGTCAATGTTAAACTTGAAAACTTCAAATTTAGCAAGAGATGAAGGCACAAATGTAGAAGCATTAATACCTTTGTTTGTATCACCAGACCTACAAATGAAAGTATTTATATCAACTTTGATGTCACATTGCCATATTTATCTTCAATCCTGCACCAAAAATTATTATTTTAACCCTTCAAAAACCAGTCAGGAACAAAGACATGTTTATGCTCATCTAGTAATGCTCCCTTTTTAGGTTTCTTCATCTATTCCATTTGCATACATGTCAAAGAAGATTTAGGATTTTCATTTCCATGCAGATTTTGTGGTATTGTTATTGACACAACATATCATTCATCCATAATGATAAGATTATGAGAAAGATGAGGGTATCAAAGAATACAATACTCATCATTTCCAAGTTCATTTTTAAGAAACTTTAACTTCTCTATTGTTGCCTACAATTATTTTGTTTATTTCATGAGGTCTTGGAGTAGATAATATCTTTGACGCATGCCCTTTAATAGAAGTGTAGATTTGTGGTCTTCAGAAGGATGTCACCCTTTCTTTTCTACTTCACAAATACTTTCTTTGAAAGCTCTTAAAAATGCATGAAGCGTCTCATCATCTTCAGCCAACGCTTCCTGAGAAGTCAGTGGAGGTAGTCATCTTTTAGATTGATTCATTTTCCAAGCTTAGTCCCAAACCATCTTTCTAAGATCTTTTAATTTGATAGAGTCACCAACCTTATTTTTGAAAGGAAAAAATATCTATAAAACAAGAAAGCACCAACCTTTTCGCCTCTCCAATAGAGTTGCCAAAATTTTGTTAGTTCAGATTTTTATCTTTCTAAAATAGTTCTAAAAATGACTCTGACACAGGTCAAGGGCTGGTGGATCCAATTAAGGACAATCCAAACCTTGCAGCTTCAAAACAACACAACGGAATAACACAACACAACAATTATTTCAAAACATATTTTCATTAACATGCCTAGCTGTAAGGCCTTCTGGGTTAGGGCCAATTACAATCAGAAACAATTCTGCAAGATCATCAAGATCCAACATAACTCCAACTAGTTCAGTTATGAAAACTATTAGAAACTGATGGAAACCCTAAGGTAGATCTAAAATTGAGCTCACAAGCTTTCAAGCAATCTCCTTGTCCCCAAGTATGCAAACCACTAGCTCTGCTATTACAAACTAGCAGATAGCAATCTGATCTACAAGACCTCGCAGGATCTTTTCCACAACTTCACTTATCTACTACCCCATATCTGCTTTCATGATCTCTCTAAGTCATGCCTAAACAACTACCCCACACAACCCTTAAATACTAATCATCAGCCACAAGTCAGCTGGATGAAACCATTAACTCCTCCTAACAAATATTAAAAGCAATACAAGTCGGCTCTCAAATAGGCTTACAATTATTAAATTCAACATGTCGGCCCCTAGATCCACATAGGAGAATCCAACAAAAGATACCAACAATAAATGCACCAAGTCAGCCAAGCAAATCTTCAAGAATTCCAGTCGGTAAACCAGAACTACCAAGTGCCAGAGAAACAACCGAGCACCAGTGAAACAACCAACCAAACTGAGCAACATAGGCATTACCAAGCACTAGTCTCACCAAGTTCCTTCAGCGACCAAGCTTCCTTCAATAACCAAGACCATCGGTTAAGGTTGCAACCGAGTAACACCGGCCAAGTAACACACCACCATGCAAATTCACCGAGGACCCAAGAATGCCCTTGCACTAGACTCACAAATGCCCATATTTGAAAGACAAAAGCAAACCAATAGTTGAGTCAGGTGTGAGGATTGTCTACTCGCTGCTTATTTTGGAAGGTGGAGCTACCTTCATATGATAGAAAATAATTAAAATAAGACTGGACATGCTTTTAATATAAAAGTAGAAAAGGATTACTAATATCTTCTCCTAGCTAGGACACAAACATGAATAAAGAATTTATGAATAGAGGTAAAAATAAAAAAAATGACACAAAGTCCATCTCCTTAACACATTAAGTGAAGGAAAGGAAAGATTCAATGGTTTTCTTGTGATAGATAAATGTTTTAAAACTCAAATTTTTCAAGGTAAAAACATGCATAACCAAATTGTACATGAAAAAGAACCATAAGGAACACTACGATAATACAAAGCTTGATTTGCAACTAAAAATATATAAACAAACACAAAGTCTTGAAAGTATCTTTCCTCCCTTAAATGCAAAGAAAATGACACAGTCTAAAATTCTCCTATATAATGACTATGCTTGAGACAACAAAATACCCATTCTCTTCCCTTTTATAAAATTAAAACCAGAAAAGACCCCCTCTCTAGAGCATACACTATAGGAGTAATAATCTCCCTCTTGTAGAATTCCTTTTTTTTTTTTTCTTTCTATTACATACTTTTTAAATGCTCTCAATGGCACCTTTCAGTTTCAATAATTGATTCTTGGAGTACCTATTTCTTGGCATTCTTCTTTGACTTTGGGATGTATTAAATTTTTACTTAATAATGAAAGGGCTCTCTAACAATAGACTCTAATATTTTAGTAACCCAGAAATACTGACAATTGTCACCACCCCATAGCATCAAGTTGATGGTACATTTTGAAGGGGCTTCCTAGAACACCAATTATGAAAAAGAAACTTGTAATTTTGAAGGCCTTATTTGTTGGAAACTACAGTTGAAACAATTTTTATATTGTCATTGATGTCAAACCTTAACTAGTAAGATAATTGCTATCTAGGATAGTACCATATCTATTAATTGATGAAGATGATTAGGGAAAGTAGATAACAAGAGAACCTAAGGAAAGGTTGAGTTATTTGATACTTCAATGGGTACTTGATTAGTTGGCACATTGATAAGATAATGTATTATTTATCTAAGTAAGAATAAAGACTGCAGAGGTATGCTTAACCGAGAAAAAGTGAAGAAATCTAGTTTAAGCCGAGTGATGTTAGTGTCGACCAAGTGCCAATATATGCTGAGTAAATCTAGTGTTGATCGAATATCAGTAATTGCCAAGTGACAGGAAATTACCGAGCAAAGAAAATATTTGCCAAGGAAGACAATTTGTAGAGATGACCGAGATACGCAGTGATGATTGAGGAGAAGAACATCGTATTGACCGAGTATCAATTTTTTACATTTGGAGAAAGAATTGAGATTCCCAGCCGACATAGTTGAATTCTTGGGATACGTAAATCATGTTGACTTTATTAATGAATTGTAAGGAGTATTTAATGCATGATAAATCATTTTCTTATGGATTCAAAGAGAAGTTTGAAGATGTATCTAGAAGGAAGGATTAAGAACATAATGATGGATGGATTTGATGAATCTGCCCTAAACCTAAGATCTACGGAGGAGATTAAGCGGCAAAAGATGGATCTACCTAATCAAAGAGGTATAAAGGAAAACCTAATTGTGAGGTTAAGAGAGAGGAGAAGAGGTTGATGTTATTGACTAATAAGTATAAGCAGAAGGTTGAAGGTGAAATTGTGAAGGAGATGAACAGAGTTGTGATTGCGTGAAGTGAATTCCAAGCAGATTAGTGATGGGGATGGAAATGAAGGTTAGTTAGTAAATAAACTTATATGTGTGAAGTGGATCTGTATTTGCTAAGTGATTTGAATGTTTTTCAGATCAGAACCTATTGTTACTTTCTAACCATTGTATCAGTCCAAATCCTTTAATCAAGGTTGACCTAATAGTAATTGTATAATTCCTTTAATCAAGGTGACATTCTAATGGAATATTCTTAAATCCTTTAACTAGGTCACTTTTGATAGAGTGTTTAAATCCTTTAACAGGGTCACACCTAGTAGTGTATTTGTAAACCTTTAACAGGGTTGGATTTTCACAGAGCTCACTTCAGAAGAGTGAAATATCAGTAGCATGTTACAAAGTGGTTTTTCCCAAGTTGGGTTTCCACTATAAATCCTGGTGTTATACTTGTGTGAATATTTTGACGTGAATGTTGTTATATTCTACAAGTTAATTACTTTTGGATAGTGGACTACATGTTATATGTTTTTGATATATGTTATAGAGACCAAGTTGAATAGTTGACTAGATCTGAGATTGTTGAAGTTCTAGAAAGTTCAATTGGTGCATCTGGACCTGAGAATAACTGATTCACCCCCCCATGTTTTTCTAAATAATTATAACAATTGGTATCAGAGTTGTTGGTGCTTACAAAGAAATGTTGAAAGGTACTTGAAGCTAATGATCAAGATGTATAAAAAGGAGGTACCAAAGTTGAACAAAGAGAACTTCCTTGCATGGAAAAGTTTGATGAAATTGCATCTAGATGGTATTGGTGATTTGACAAAGTACTATGTGGAACATGACTATGTTATAACTACTGCACCTTTGACTATCGAGGAGATGAAAGCAAAATAAGAACATAATCAAGCACTGTTGGAGATTGCATCCACCTTAAGCTATCCGAAATTGAAGATATCAAGGACTACACTACTACAAAGCAAATATGGGATACTGTTGCAACTATCTATGGTGGAGATACTAATGTACTAAGAGCAAAATTTGAAAGTTTGAGAGGTAAGTTTGATGAAAAGAAAATGCAAGAAGGAGAAAATATTGCTTAGTACTATGGTAGAATTAAGGAGGTAGTGAATGCTATAAGAGGAGCTAATGGAAATATTGATAATGAGAGTGTTATTGGTAAGGTATTGAGAACTTTGCTTCCTATTTATGCTATCATTTTTTTTTCAATTCAAGAATCAAGATGTAACCCTAGTAATGTTCTAACTCTGGAAAGTCTTGTTGGTAAGCTTACTACTTTTGAGCTATCTAACTATGATAACCACACTGTTCCTAATGTTGAATTTGCATTCAAGTCACAAATGGTTTTGCATAAGTCTAAGAAGAAAAAAGAAAAATGCATGAAAAGTGATAGTGACAGTGACAGTGGTAGTGACACTTATGATGAGGAACTAGATGATCTTGAGGCACTCATGGCTAGAAGACTACAAAGAGGAAAAGGGAAATATAAAGGTAAACTTCCTATAATCTATTTTTCTTGTAACAAAGTTGGTCATATTGCAACAAGATGCCCTGACATGACTGACAAAGATGAGAAAAGGGAAAGAAAGTACAAGGACAAGAGAAATGATAGAGATCACTAAAGGTACAAAGACTACAAAGAAAAAGGTAAGAAATCTTGTTATATTGTTGAAGAAGAAACTGATAGTAACACTAGTGAATATGATGAATGTGATATTGAAGTAGTTTATGTTTCTATGAAAGATGACTCTAATGAAGATGAGAAAACTGCACTTATTTCTTATGTGAGTAAAGGTGATAAATAGATTATTGATAGTGGTTTCTCACATCACATGACTGGTGATAAAAGTAAATTTGAAACCCTAGATCATTACAAAGGTAGAAGTGTTAAGTTTGGTAATGATGCACCATGTCCTATGAGAGGTAAAGGATCAATTAAGCTGACTGAGAAGATCACATGTGAAAATGCTTATTGGGTTGAAGGTCTTAACTATAATTTGCTGAGTGTTGTATAGTTGAACAATACTGGTTATCGAGTGGAATTTCATCACAAGAAGGCTAAAATATTTGATGCTAAACTAATTGGAAGTGGAGAATAGACAAAAGGTAACTTGTTCTATCTAGACCTATCTGAAGAAACATGTTTGTTTTCATAATTTGATGATGTATGGTTATGGCATGGTTATGCACCTAATGTGAAGTATTTTAGAATCTTTGAGAGTAAATGCTATATACTGAAAGACAATAGGAATGGAAATTTTGATACAAAAAGTGATGAAGGCATATTCCTAGGTTATTCCACTAAGAGCAAAGCTTATAAGTGTTTGAATTCTAACACTAACAAAATTGTAGAAAGTGCAAATGTTAGAGTTGATGATTATGCAGAAAAGAATGAATTAGAGGGAAAACAAGAACCTGAAGATTACATATCTTTTGTTTACATGGAAGAAGGTAAGGCGATTAATTCACTTGAACCAGATGTAGAGTCATGGATAAGAAATGTTGAGCATCAGGAGGATGTTGTCGAGCATCAGGAGGATGCTACCGAGCAATCAATAGAAGAAGCTGATAATTTGGATGATGAACTTGAAGATCAAGGTCAAGGAGTAAAGATATCTGAACCTACATTGGCACAATATGTAAGAAGACATCATAAGCCTAAGAAAAAAATTAGAGATAAAGAATCTGGAGTCTTGACAAGAAGTAAGTTGAAAGACCCTACATATTTACTATGTGAGTTTGAGCCTAAGACAATAAAAGATGCTTTAGAGAATGATTACTGGATTCAAGCCATGAATGAAGAAATTGATCAGATAGAAAAGAATGATACCTAGACTCTAGTGCTGAGACCAGAAGATAAGAATGTTATTGGAACAAAATGGGTAATAAAAAACAAGCTAAATGAACATGGACAAGTCACAAGAAAAAAGGCAAGATTGGTATGCAAGGGGTATGCACAAGAAGAAGGAATAGACTATGGGGAAACATTTGTCCTTATAGAAATATTAGGAGTGAGGACTCTACTTGTATATGCTGCATATAAAGATTTCAAATTATATCAGATGGATGTCAAATCTGCATTTTTGAATGGTATATCAGAAGAAGTATATATTGAACAACTTGAAAGATTTGTTGAACCAAGCAAGAAAAATATGGTTTGCAAGTTAAACAAGGCACTGTATGGATTAAAACAAGCCCCCAGAGCATGGTATGAGAGACTGCACAATTACTTGATAAATATTGGATCTGCAAGAACAAATGACAACAACAATCTGTATATGAAAATAGAAGAAGGTAAAGGGATTTTGCTAGTTGAAATTTTTGTTGATGATATCATATTTGGAGGATAAGATGCCCTATGTCAAAAATTTTCAAATGAGATACAAACTGAGTTTTAAATGTATATGTTTGGTGAAATAAATTTTTTTGTTGGTTTACAAGTTCATTAGATGGAGAAAGGTATCTTTATTACTCAATCTAAATATGTTAAAGAGATACTGAAAACTTTTGGTATGGAGGATTCCAAACTAGTAAGTACTCATATGGCTACTGGACATAAACTATCTAAAACTGATGATACTGTTGAAGTGAATCAAACCTTGTATAGATCTATGATTGGAAAACTACAATATGTTGTCCACAAAAGACTGGATATTACCCTAGCAGTTGGGATTGTGGCAAGATTTTCTACCAATCCTAAGCAAAATCATATGATGGCGGTGAAAAGAATACTGAGATATCTGAACGGGATAGAGGATTATGAATTATACTACAAGGAAAATGAAAAGTTTGAACTAAGAGTTTACACTGATGTAGATTGGGCTAGAAATTTTGATGATAGAAAAAGTACAAGTGGTGGAGCATTCTTTCTAGGAAAGAGATTAGTTTCCTGGACAAGCAAGAAACAAAACTGCATTTCCCAATCTACAACTTAAGCTGAGTATGTAGCAGTTGCAGTTGTGTGTGTGAAAATTGTACCTAATCTATAGACACAACACTCAGTAAAACATTAGAGGTTAGTGATAATCAAAATCGTGCAAAATTAAAAACTATCTAACCAAGCGATTTACTGCCTTCTAATAGGTGCGAGATTGATGTTCTCAGATTGTAATCGAGATCAGTGACCTAGACGACACCTAAATGAAGGATTTGAATGCAATAGATGGATATGAAATTGAATGCAATTAAGCTATTTTTTTGATATTTTCTATGCAATAAGAATGATAAACTGATATGCTATGGATGCTAAATGATCTAACAATGAAGATTCTAACAATGATATGAAAACTATGAAATTCTATGCTAAGATATAAAAACTATGCAATTGAAATTGATCTCACAAAGCTTTGAATTCGCAAGTTGATTCCTCAGCCTCCAATTCTCCAGCATGATTGTGCAAAATATGAGATGAATTATGAAGAGCTGAAGCCTTTAATTTATAGAAATCCAGGGCTTTGGAGGTGCATGGATAAAAGCCATAAATCACTCAAATAACTCAGCTTGATTTTTGAGTTATCTAATCATGAAAGATAGTTAATTCTCAAAATCATGCAAAAACATGCAAAAATAGCTTTTTAACTCAAATTAGAGTTTAGATCAGCTTTTTGAACTCCAAAAGGATGTTGAGTTCCAAAAAGTCAATAACTTGCATTGATTTTCTAATTTGAAGTTTAACTGTTTCTTTTGAATATGCATAATAATTAAGAATTAAATAAATAAATAAATAAATAAATAAAGTGATTTATCCTCAACTCAGCTGATTTTTGAAAATAAAATAATTAATTTATGGGTTAATTAACTATTTTATCAAACTTTTATTAAAAATTATATTATTAAATAATGACAACATGCTTTAATTAATTAAATAAGAATTTAATTAATTAAAGATAGGAATTTTGATTTATTGTCAAAATTAAATAATACAATTAATAATAGATAGAATTAAATTTAATTAAACAATTAAGTGGCAAATATTAAATCTAATTAATTAAATATGAAAATATTCAATTAATCAAACTTTAGGATAAATGTGATTTATTGCCAAATAATTATAAAATTAAAGATAATTATGATGATTAGGAATATTGCTAGGAATATTCCCTAATGCAGAATTTAAGATAATCAATTAGATTTGATGATGTTTAGATGTGCCTTAGGTTAGGACTTTGATGTCGATTTTGTTTGATTTGTCGATGTAGGAGGTTAATGAACTTATAGCCCATTTTTGGGGTATTACATTTTGCCCCTCTTTGAATTACTGTGCGAAGCGCAGTGGTTCAAAGATAGTCTATGTTTGATAAAGATATGAAACTGATGTTTGAAATTGATAATTGATATGAGACAGAAGCTGATTGATATTGATTTGATATGGAGATAATAGGTCCTGAATGACCAAAGATAATGTTCACTGTAACAACAAATGAACTTATGATTTCGAAAGAGTGTCAAAATGCCTGATTCTGAACCTTAGGATTGATAAGAAGTGAGTGACCCATTCTAGACTCGATTGTCTTAGCAGAACTAGCAGGTATCACATCCGAATCCTTCAATTGCTGAAGAACCAAGGAAAGAACACTATGATTCGATGGTTGCAAAAACTGATATAGTTTACAAGATTAGGAGAATACCAGATTGATATGGATCTTGATGAATCTGATATGCCCCAAGTGATGATAGATTTGCCCCGAGTGATGAGGACTTTTGATGAATCACTAACTAGACGTGATTGTTTGTCTTGATCACTGATGAAAGATATTGATAGATTTGATCGATAGAATTTGATTTACAGACTTTGAATGATGTTTAATACCATGCCCCCTTCGGGATTAAAATTGAAATCTGACAAGAAAAAGTCAACGTTGATAGTTCAGAAGCATGCTAATTGATTTGAAAAGTGGTTATACACGTCCGAGAATGCATTCTGCATCATTTGGAGTTCCTGAAGACCAAGTTTGACTAGGTTAAACCATGAGTTGACCAAGGTTGACCAAGTTGAAATTTTGATAGTTTGATGAAAGCTAATCAGTTAAGTTGAATACTGGATTGTGATGAAGATTGAAGGTCGATTATGCAAGCAGTTAATAATATGAATGATCTTAGATTTTGATTTTGATCTCGAAAAAGGATTCTACTTGCTGTTTCGTTCGAGGAACCTTCATGTGAGATTTAGCTCTTGTTAGATTTGAAGAATTGATATGAAGAATTGTTTAAGCTTTGAAGTTCGTTTAGCCATTGTGAGATCATGCAAAGATGAAAAATGCAAAGAAGCATGCAATATGAAATGCAACCTAAGACCTAGGACCTAGTCACTGATCATGTGTCGATTGGTTATCATCATTAAACTTTTAGGTAACCGGATAAATCAATACAATGCCCACTAGCCATGAAACTATAGACATATGAATATTGATTTGTATGCGCAAGAATCAATACAACCCCCACTAGTCAAACAACCATGGACATATGAATATTTATTTTATTTTTGGAATGTCGGATTAGATATAAGTACCAAGGCATAAACGCCAGGATGACCTGAATATCATGTCCATTTTGATATAGCAATTTGTAGAAGCATCAAAACATGAATGTTGTGATGACCTGAATACGCCTTGCATTGCAAACACATCAAAGAGTCAAGAGATCATTCTAAATCCAATGTGAATTACCCGTAGTGACCCTTTATCGTTCACATCCTTAGGAAAGATCGCGTTCCACAGTAGGAGAAAGAACTTACTCAAAAAGACAATAGTTAGATCAAACTTCCTTGAATTGTCTGGGTATCTGATGAAGGGTGCTCCCCTTAATACCACAAACACATAACAGAAATAGAGAAACAACAACAATATGCAAGAACAGAAAATTGGCTTCTTATTATCTCCACAAATGTGGAATTACAAACTTTCAGAATTACAATATGCAAAGCCACATGGGCATTCCCTTACAATATTCTGTAGGACAAAGCCTCGAACTATTACCCAGATCTACTACCCAGAACTATTATGAACTGCCTAAGACAATAATACAGCCTTCCTTATATAGACAATTTTCCACCGCCTGGGAAGGTTCCAGAATTTTAGCCAATAAGGCCGACCAAACTTAGAATTATTTTTATTTTACATTTCATTACATCATAGTCGGCTCAAAATAAATTTTGAAACCCGAACAGAAATTTTGAAGAAAAAATCATTTTCCGCCATTTCAAGTGACCCAACTTCCGAAGACCATAAGTCATCACCAGTTGACCCGATTGACTATTGTAACCCCATTTCGGAAAGGGCGCGAGGAGCTCTATAACGCTTGAATCAAGCAAGCTTCATTTAGCCCAAAATTCGACCTCATCCGGGGCCTCTAAAGCCTTCAAAACTGAGTTCAAAGTTTCTGTCCCCTGCTGCCAATACCGAAAATCTTCAATATCTTCCAATATACACTTGATCTGGCAATGAAACTTTACTGGCAGACTTGTATGACCAAAATGAACCTCCAAGAAAGAAATCAGATCATTCTGAGCACATACGAAAATTACCAAAAAATAGTAACTTTCCATAAATAGCAGCTCTGCACAAAATAGCCCTTATTGAATATAAAAACAGAAATATTTTTTTGGGTGATGCAAGATTGCTCTTACACCCAGGATGCTCCTGCATCAGTATCAATGGTCAAGGTACGCATGGCCATCCAATTTGAGATAGAGGCTCTTATAGTCGGACACCATTTCAATCCATAATTTCCAAAGTTAGATTTTCACATACAAGCAGAAGACAAAGAAAAGATTATGCCCCCAGTCATCACCCTCTAAATCCTATAAAGGACATCATCGAAGAGCTCGAAGGGACACAATATGCAAAAATCTCAATGCGAATCAGTAAGCATACAAGGAGATAAAAGCATGAAAAGTATAGATTGTTTTCAGTTGAGTTTTGATGTTTGATTGCGTTGTTGTAGATGCAAAATCCTTTCTGGAGACAAGACTGACTGACTCACTCACATGAAGCTTCAAAGGACTCTGACTAGATATGATCCGTCTAAGATACATGGGAGACCATAGGATACGACATTGATTGCCCCCAAGTGTTAAACATTGATAGGATACAGACGCTTGAGCCGATTGGTGTACAGACCGACTTATTGAAAACTGAAAATGTTGAAACAAACCGGGAGATATGTACAAACTAAAGCAAGACTGAAAGCTGGGAAAGACCAATATTGTGCTGATAGATGGAGCATTTGGAACAAGTGGCACCTATTTGTTGGGTTTTCACCATCTTGGTAGATATTCTATTTCTGCTACCAAGGCGTCTGTTTCCAGGTTTTCACCAAGGCACTTTTTCTTCTTTTTCATTTTTTTGTATTTTTTCATTTTTTTCAATTTTTTTGAATTTTTGATATTTTTTGATTTTTTTGTGAATCATCAAGGTGCCTATTGCTAGGTTTTCACCAAGATTTTCATTTTTTCAGGACTTTTTCCAATTTTTATAATTTTTTCAGGACATTTTACCATAGACTGAATGCCTTAGGCATAGAATTTCTTCAGATGGAGAACGTTGATTAGTTCTCAGAGCCGTTCTCCTTTAGTCGTTGAGAGTTGATAGGCACCAGAACCAAAAGTAGCAGTGATTACAAAGGGACCCAGCCAGTTGGGTTCAAACTTCCCCTTGCGTTCTCGATGTGATTGATTTTTAGGATTTTCTCTCAACACTAGATCACCAACCTGAAATTCTCTATGTCTGGCTTTCTTGTTGTAGCCTCTAGACATTCTTTTCTGATACACTTTGAGATGATCATACGCTACTTGTCTGCGCTCATCTAGTAATTCAAGTTCTTGTAACCTAGACACTCTGTAGTCTTCATCAGTGACAAGTCCATGCATTTTGATTTTGAGTGATGGGATTTCAACCTCAATAGGTAGTACCGCTTCAGACCCATAAACTAAAGTGAAAGGTGTAGCCCCTATAGGCGTTCTGATACTAGTTTTGTATGCCCAGAGAGCTGGATTGATCATGAGATGCCAGTCTCTTCCCATTTTATTCACTATTCTATGCAAGATCTTCAGGAGATTTTTGTTTGAAGCCTCAGCTTGTCCATTCCCTTGAGGATAGTAAATAGAAGACCAATGTTGTGTAATCTTGAATTTAGCACATAAGTCATCTAGATCCTTGTTTTTGAATTGTCCCCCGTTATCTGTGATTATAGAGTGAGGGATCCCATATCTACAAATGATGTAGTTCAGGATGAACATAGAGATCTGTTTCCCCGTTGCTTGTGTTAGAGGAACTGCTTCTACCCATTTTGTAAAATAATCTGTAGCTGTGATTATATGGGTATGTCCATTAGAAGAGTGCAGATGGATAGCACCTATGAGATCAAATGCCCATTGTTGAAAAGGCCATTGTGTAGTAAAGGGAATCAGATCTCTCCCTGGAGCATGAATCAAGTTGCCATGTACTTGACACTGTTGATAGTTTTTAGCAAATTTAATAGCCTCTTTCTCCATTTCAGGCCAATAGTACCCAGCCCTAATAAGTTTTCAAGCTAACGTTAAACCGTTTGAGTGTGACCCACATATACCCTCGTGGACTTCCTCTAATGCACATTGAGACTCTTCCCGTTCTAAACATCTAAGCAGTGTACCATCTAGACCTTGTTTGTACAAGTCATTACCAATGATGACATATCAAGATGTGGAGCAGATAAGGTTTCATTTCTCAAAATGGTTAAAGGACTCAGGGATGATTTGGTCGTGGAGATAGGAGAATAGATTTTTGTAGCGAGATGAGTCATAACCTACAACAGTGCAGATCATGCGGGTTTCAGGGGAGTCATATGTAGGATAGGATAGGGCTTCCACCAGGAACTCATAGTGTAGTTTATGTTCGGGCTGCTATAAAAGAGTAGATAGTGTCGCCATTGCATTGGCAGCCTTATTCTCCGTTCTGGGTATTTTCTCAAATGTGATAGAGATAAAGTATCTTTAAATCATCTACCATTTTCTTGTAAGGAATGAGCTTTTCATCTTTGGTTTGGTACACATCATTGACTTGGTGGATAACCAGTTGTGAGTCTCCATGGATGTGCATCTCTGTAACTCTCCATTGTATTGCCATTTTCATACCATTGAGAAGTGCCTCATATTCAGCAATATTGTTTGTGTAAGGAAACTTTAGTCTAAATGCTTTGGGTATCGAGTATCCTTGAGGAGCGATGAACAATATGCCTGCTCTAGATCCATTTTGTGTGTAGGAGCCATCAAAGAATAACTGCCATGCTCTAGAAGAGAGATGCATGATAGAGGAATCGGGAAATTCCATTTGCATGGGTGTATCATCAAACATGGGTGCATCTGCTAGTTGATCAGCAATAACTTGACCTTTTATAGCTTTTCTTTCAACATATTCAATGTCAAATTCTCTTAGAAGCATGACCCATTTAGCTAGTCTACCGGTGAGGGCCACCTTGCTTAGTATGTATTTCAGTGGATCAATTTTTGCTACTAGATGCGTGGTATGAGCTAACATATAGTGTCGCAGTTTCTGTGATGCAAAGATCACAACTAGACATGCCTTCTCTATCATTGAGTAGTTCTTCTCATAGGCCACTAAAGTTCTGCTGATATAGTAGATGGCTCTTTCTTTCTTGTCTTCATCATGTTGTGCTAGCAATGCCCCTAGTGATGTATCTGTTGCGGAGACATATAATATTAATGGCTTCCCATGAATAGGAGGCATTAGGATAGGAGGATTCGAGAGATAATTCTTGATATGATCAAAATTCTTTGCACAGTCTTCATTCCATGCAAAGGTCACACCTTTATGTAATGTCTTTGTGAAAGGTTGTGATATGTCAGCTAACTATGATATGAATCTTCTGATGGACTATACTCTACCTTGCAACGTCCTCATTTGACTGATATTTGTGGGAGGTTTCATCTCTATTATAGCCTTGACTTTAGCTGGATCAACTTCAATGCCTTTCTTTGAAACTATGTATCCTAAGAGCTTTCCAGAAGTGACACCAAAAGCACACTTCTTAGGATTTAGTCGAAGACTAAACTGTTCCATTCTGTCTAGGATCATGCTCAAGTCTGTTAGATGTTCAGTTCTAATCATGGATTTTGCCAAGGTATCATCCATGTAATCCTCCATTGTTTTATGCATCATATCATGAAAAATAGATGTCATTGCTCTTTGATATGTAGCTCCAGCATTTTTGAGTCCGAATGGCATAACATTCCAACAGAAGGTTCCCCACGCACATGTGAAAGCTATTTTCTCTTGATCTTCTGGAGCAATTTTGATTTGGTTGTACCCAGAAAAGCCATCCATTAAGGAATACATTTCATAGCCCGCAGTCATGTCCACTATCATATCAATGTTAGGTAGCGGAAAATCATCCTTAGGGCATGCTCTGTTCACATCTCTAAAGTCCGTGCACACTCTGATTGAACCATCTGGTTTTGAAATAGGTACAATGTTAGAGATCCACTCAGCATAGTCTATGACACGGATGAATCCAACTTTTAGGAGTTTTTCTAGTTCTGCTTTGACTAAGAGTGCAACATGAGGATGCATCTTTCTCAATTTTTGTTTGATTGGTTTTACTCCAGGAGCAATGGATAGATGGTGCATAATGAGATTGGGATCCAATCCTGGCATATCTGAATATTTCCATGCAAAGTTGATCTTTTTGTCTGATAAGAATGTAGTGAATTTCTGTTTCTCTTCTTCTGATAGAGATTGTGCTATATGTACCAATTATGGTTCCTCTGTTGTACCCAAATTGATGGATTGAGTTGGCTCAATCAGAACTGGAGATCTATCCTGTAAATGACTCGGAAGGACATCAAATATCTCATCCTTAGGTGCCTCAGAGAGGTTTTCACCTTCAGATACGTCTTTTCTTTTTACTTTTGTCGGTTCTGAGACTGCCACAAAGTGGTTTTCACCCTCAGAACTCTTTTTCTTTTTCTTTTTACTCTTGTTTTTCTAACTAAGATATTTGATGTCCGACTCGGTCATGCTGACGCTCGGTTCATTGATGGAAGTACTCATAGGCTCAACTGCATTGAGGTAGCAGGCAAGGGCATAGTCATTCGGGAAGGTATAAATACCATGGTTTGAGTTTGTGGAAGTTTGGTCGATAAGATCAGGGCATTGGATAATCAAAGCGGGAAAGGTTTGGGATATGGTGTTCACAGATGTGGATATGTCATCATTGGTCCTAACCCGACGCTCAAGTTCAAAGGTGATATTACAGCTCAAAATGTTCAATTCATGAATAGGCTCAACATTATCATGGGAGTCCTCTTCAGCCATAGGTGGATCAGACACGTTAAGTTGATTATTTCGCTCTAGACCTACGTTGGGTTGAGATACATATTGGTGAATAACATCAATATATTTCTCTGTTATAAGCTCATCTTCTTCTGGAATGGCACCCCATTCATAGTCATTTGACTCAGCTTCTGAGTCAGGATCTCTAGGAAATCTTAGAAAATGTGTGAAATCAGGATGAATACCCCAAGAAGGATTACCCTCAGTCTCTGACTTGAATTCATATTCATGGGAATCAGTGTCAAAATAACTACCCCCTCCTTCTTGATCAATTTGATTGCCTTCGAGATTAGCTAGTTCTTGTGGTGCAACCATCTCTTGCGCTACAGTAGGTTCTTATGTTTCTACTCTATTAATTATTTTGATAGGATCATCTTTATCATCAAGAAGATCTTTGATCTCTTTAGGCAATTTTTCATAGGGGACGAGTTCTGAACTATCTGAATCATCATCTGAGGGTTCTGTCTCTTCTTTCTTGAGAAGGGGTTCTCCTGGTGCAATTTGTTTTATGACATGAGAACAACCACCTTTGAGATGATAAGGTCTCTTTGTAAAGCCTAAGCCACCAGTATCTTTGTTGGCTCTACCAATATGTGAAATGGGTGTCACAAGACCCTTTCCTCTGATTCCTAGAGGTCCTTGACCAGAATATCCCATCTTGGCTATCAATTTGTTCGCTAGACCATATGAATTAGAAGGGATTGTAGGTGCTATAGATTCACTAGGTTGAACAATTTTGGATTCAGAATCATCTTTGTATAGCCATGCTAGCACAGCTTCATCCTCTTGAAATTCTTGTTTGGATACTTGCTCCGCCACAAAATTTCTTTTGTATGCTTCCATAGGTTCCTTAGGTTCTGATTTAGACTGCTTCAAGGATTGTCCATACGACTTAGGTGAGATTGGGAGAGATGTCAGAGACAAGACTGGCTCTATAGTGTATTCTCCCATCCCATTTTCTTTGGTATTGATCTCTTTACCAATGTCTTCCATTTTAGATGTGGAAGCCACATTTTGTTGCTTGATGGAAGATTCTCTATTATTGGGAACAAGCTTATCGACACTTTCCTTCAATGTATTGCAAGTTGTACTCAGATCTGCTGGGATAGTAACCTCCACTCCTTCATAGGGAAATTTCAAGCATTGATGGTACGTAGAAGGAATAGCTTGCATTTCATGTATCCAGGGTCTCCCTAGAAGGATATTGTAAGCTAATGGTAGATCAAGCACCTGACATGTGGTATCTTTGATGACCGGACCCACTCAGATAGGTAAGACAATGGTGCCTTTAGAAGCTCTTTCTTGTTCATCATAGGCTTTTATGGTGATCTTCTTTCGAGGATCAATAGCCATCTCTGAGAATCCCAACTGTGTGATTAAGTTGTAAGAACAAATGTTGAGGCCTACGCCCCCATCTATCAACACACGTTTGACTCGACGGTTCTGGATCAAGACTTCTATGTGCAAGGGCTGATTATGTGGGCGACTTAGGGAGTTGTCATCTTCCTCTGAAAAGGAGATATATTGCAGAGACGTTAGATGACCAACCATAGTCTGGAACCTGTCTAGATCTAGATCATCAGGAACATTAGAGCCAAGCAAAGCTTTGTCTAGGATATCTCTGTGAGCTAGAGATATTCAAAGTAACTCAAACATAGAGATTTTGGCATTGGTATGCTGGAGTTGTTGGACGATGCTCTAAGATGTAGGTCTTGTATCTTTTGGATTGGAAGATTTCGAGGCAACCTTCTATTTAGAAGTAGATGTGAGATTGAAAGGTATCTTAGGGACATTAGATGAACTTGGTGTTTGTCCTTTCAGATGAGCCTGAGCTTGTGATCTGGTAACCGCATTAGCTGAGGAATGATTTTTGTCTCTTCGTACAATCATGATGACATTGCAGCTCTCAGAGAGACATGGTCCAACCATATTGATGACAGCATTGTTTCAGGGTAGGCATAGTTGACTTTTGCCCCCATGTTAGGCTGAGAAGTGGAAACTCCCTTGCCATGTTGTGGAAATGGTTCTGTAAATGCTGTGTGATCATTATTACTGGTAGGATTATCGATCGTGATGTCCCCTTGATCTATCAAGTCTTGAATGGTATGCTTCAAGTGGAAGCATCCATTAGTTCTGTGGCCTTTAGTCCGATGGAAAGCACAGAATTCATTATCTTTCCACCAATATGGTTTTGGATCCGGATCAGGGTTTCGGATTGGTGGTAAAGAGATAATGTTATCAGCTATCAGGGTTCTCAGGGCAGATTCTAAAGATTCTCCCAGGGGAGTAAACTTTCATTTATTATCCCATCATTTGAATGGCTTCTTTGGAGATGGTTCAGTAGATTTTTGCTCTGAAGCTTCAATGGCTTTGGTGGCAAGGGTGAGATTGTAAGCCGGTGCCTTTGATGGGGTGCGGATAGTGTCAACAACACCATCAGAGATGATACCTTTGTTTCTATTCCAGCTCTTGTTTTTATCTTTTGAGCTAGATCCAGATTCAGACTTGTCCTTTTGAAGTGTGATTTCTCCTTTCTTGACAAGTACTTTCTCAATCTTGATTGCATTATCCACCATTTTATCAAAAGATACATGATTTTGCATTTGTAATGGATAGTTGAGCTCTAGAACAAGGTTATTGATAAAGATTTCAAGTTTCTCCATTTCGGGAATTGGTCTAGCATATAGAGAAAACTTTTTTCACCACCTCTTGAGGAAAGTTAGGAATGATTCCCCTGGATATTGCTTGAGGTTACAGATATCGATCATGGTGACCGGATGTTGAATATTGTAGGAATATTGTTGATAAAACAATTTAATCAATTCCTCAAAAGTTTTGATTGTAGAAGGTAATCTTGAAAACCACTGAATGGATGCTCCTCCCAAGGATCTAAGAAAAAGATGCATTAGATAAGTCAGTTCATGCATGAATTCCATGGATTGCGTACAGAACTCTCTGACATGATCTTGAGGATCAGAGTGTCTGTCATATTTGTCATACTTTGGTATCTCCACTTTCTTTGGAAATGGTGGCATATACAAGTTTTTGTCGAATGGGAAAGGACATAGGGCCTCCATGGAGAACTCCTTGGGTTCCTTCTCCTTCTTAAGATTGTTAAATTCGACTTGTATAGCATGCATCTATTTTGTCATAGCTGTGAGTGGAGTTTCTTCCTCATGTGTGATTATATCATCAATGTTAAAGTTGGGAGGAAGCTTAGCCCCTTCCTAGGCTAATTGTAAAAAGTATGCCTCTCTATCCACTTTCAAGAAATGCCTCATCATTCTCTTGAATTCATTATCATTCTGACATCGATGGATTTCAGAGGGGGTAGGTTCTTGGTCGGCATTATGTTGAGAATGGTGTCCTTGGGATCCTCCTCCTAGAGAACCGTGGTTTGTCCCTGCTTGAGACATGGTAGGAGTTTTTGGGCTCCCTGGAACAGATTGAGGAGGAGTTTACTGATTACCTCTGTGAGTTGATAGAGGAGGTATGTAACCAGTTTTCAATCGAAAGTTACCGAGACTGTCGTCTTCGTAGATACCTAACTTGATGAGTTGTTCAAGAGTTGGACCTAGGGTATTGGTCAAAAGTAAGTGTTGAGATGTTTCTTCTGATTTCTTGTGTGAAGAAGCTCTGGTCTCCACCATTAACTTTGAATGAAACAGAAGAAAAGGATGAAGACAACTGAAGAACAATTTGATTCGAGAAAATTGGATGACGCAACCTTGTCAAGATTATGATAGTTTTAAAGATCTGGTGAGATGTGGGTGAAGGATACTGTGCCCTGGATGTATGGGATAGATCGCCCAAAAGATAGCAGACATGAGTTCTCAACACTTAGTCTATTTTTGAAGATTGATTGAAGATTGATAGTTATGACAAGGTTTTGACACGAGATAAAAAGGACTCATATTGATCAAACAGAAGACTAGATCGGATTCAAAAGATCAAACTCGAAAAATGGTAGAATGCTCAATAGCTACTGCTTTGTTCCTAACACAATGATATTTTTGACAGATTCTGGAACTAGGCTGGAAACATTGGATATCTTGCAATTTGACAATTTCTAACAACTCTCTCAAATTTTTCCAAATGACACTCTGCAGACTCGTACAACACTAGGTAGTCTATGAAATGATAGTTTCTAAACTCGTATGACAGTTGGGTAGCAATGAAATGATAGTTGACAAAACTCATACGACACTGGGTTCTCAATCATATGACAGATGGGTAATACTGAAATGATACTTGACAAAACTCGTACGACTGTCTGACTTCTTGAAATGACTTTTGACTCTAGAAAAGATTTTACATCAATTTTTGCAAAATTTAAGGTCTAAAAACAAGTAGATAAATAAGCACGCAGATAAATAGATAAATAAGCACGCAGAACAGCAAGCAAGTGATTCCAAGCACGTCTAAAAACAATGAACAAGGGCAAAAGCAACCTTGCGCATGAACAATCAAGTGACCAAATTGTGCTAACCCCTGAGAGTACTAATTGTGTATGTTCTGAAAAGTTTTGCAATAACACACATATACCTGAGAATGAAAAATTGACCTCTCTAGGGTTTTTAGTAATGGTTTGACTCTGCAACTTTTATGATTCAAAGGGGTGAACTCCAATCCCGGTGCACCAGGGTTTTGACACAGTCCGAGAACTTAATCTTCAAGAGCTTCTAGGGAGATCTGACAACCCAACAATGAACCATACGTATGGAGATTTCTTCCACAAGGACATTTATATAGCGGCTGTCACTATCATGGCGAAAATGGCTATTACCGCTTGAGGTTCCGTCAACACAATTTGCCCTGTGAAGGGATTGTCCACTACAGTTAACCCTCTCTAAAGGTGACTCACAGATTTATACCACAAGGGGACTTGGCTCCAGATCCAAGGTTTTTGACACCTTTTCACTTTTAACCCAAACAAAGCAAGCAGATTAAACCGACACACTAAGACAAAGTTTTGTTCCACCAGGGTCTGTGATATCAACTCCACGTGATCTATCAACCTCTCCGAGGAGAGAATGTATTAATCAATAAGAGAAGACGCACTAACCAATTTTGATTCACCAAAGCTCATGATATCAACCCCACGTGATCTATCAACCTCTCCGGAGAGAGAATGTGTCGATCAATAAGAGAAGACGCACTAACCAAGTTGAATGTGAAACGCACTAAGTATCCTCCCTACCTACAAGGATTCTGTCGTCAAGAAAGATTTCGCTAGGAATCCAATCTCTCAAGAATCATGAATAGTGTTCATAGGGCCTAATTACTATGTGAGCACAGATATATTCCCGAAAGAAAATCTACCAAAAGCATCCAAAAAGTAGAAAGAGGAACACTTAACGCTTAAAGCAAATATGAGATGAGTCCACAAGGTGGAACACTTAACACCTCACACAAGCTAAAAATGAGTTCCCAACTTAGAAAACAAGTGAGTTCCTAAAAGCACAAAAGGATTGCCGAGTGGAACACTTAACGCTTCTGTCCTGTTGACCCCTCCCCTTTATGGCGCTAAGATTGCAACCACGGGGCAGAAATGAGGGGCCGGCGGATTAGCGAGTCCAATAACCCAAGATAGCAATCAAGATCAATCACAAGTATCTAAGACTACTTAATGAATCCTTAAGGGGTCACAACCTAGTATCAATTATGCAAGTGTGTAGAAATAGATCAAAGCATGAAAAGATGCACACAAGCCAGACACATAAGAGATTTGTTTTAGGATCCAAATTAGAATATTATTAGCTTGAGAAGAATACCTTAGATCCAACGCTCTGCAATCCAGAATTTAGCACACGTCTGAAAGTACAAAATCAAGACAAATCAACAGCAAACTGTAAGCGTTAGAAATCAATAATCTAAAAGTAAAAATATGCAAATTCTATGATTAAATGGAAACATTTGAAAATGAAACCAACATGCTTGGATTTGGCTTGGAAAGAGCTTTCCAATGATATATCACACTTAAACTTTCAATACCATATGTGAAAATTTCACAAAAAAAAATGGGTGCCAGTGATCAAAATAGGCATAGGCGTGATTGAAATGAGCACAGGCGTGACTGAAATGTGCTCAGGTGTGATTTAAATACTCATAGGTGTGATTTAAATACTGATACGCGTGACTGAAATGTGCCCCGGGTGTGATTTAAATACTCACAAGCGTGATTTAAATACTGATAGGCGTGACTGAAATGTGCCCAGGCGTGATTTAAATACTCATAGGCATGATTTAAATACCTGTAGGCATGACTGAAACTGGCATAGGCATGACTGAAACTGGCAGATGTGTGATTGAAACTGGCAGATGCGTGACTGTAACTGTTAGATGTGTGACTGAAACTGGCAGATGCGTGACTGAAACTGTCAGATGTGTGACTGAAACTGGCAGATGCATGACTGAAACTGTCACATGTGTGAGAAAAATGCTTGTAGGCATGAACAAATTTCTCATAAGCAGCGTCAGATTGCTCGTAAGCGGCATTTTTCCTGTTTGCACAAAAATGACGAAAAAGTGACGCCGAAAATATATAAAATTAGATAAAAATGAAGAGAATGAGGCTCAAGGCCCCACGGTGGGTGCCAGAAATGTGTGTGTGAAAATTGTACCTAATCTGTAGACACAACACTCAGTAAAACATTAGAGGTTAGTGATAATCAAAATCATGTAAAATTGAAAACTATCTAACCAAGCGATTTACTGCCTTCTAATAGGTGCGAGATTGATGTTCTCATATTGTAATCGAGATCAGTGACCTAGACGACACCTAAATGAAGGATTTGAATGCAATAGATGGATATGAAATTGAATGCAATTAAGCTATTTTTTTGATATTTTCTATGCAATAAGAATGATAAACTGATATGCTATGGATGCTAAATGATCTAACAATGAAGATTCTAACAATGATATGAAAACTATGAAATTCTATGCTAAGATATAAAAACTATGCAATTGAAATTGATCTCACAAAGCTTTGAATTCGCAAGTTGATTCCTCAGCCTCCAATTCTCCAGCGTGATTGTGCAAAATATGAGATGAATTATGAAGAGCTGAAGCCTTTAATTTATAGAAATCCAGGGCTTTGGAGGTGCATGGATAAAAGCCATAAATCACTCAAATAACTCAGCTTGATTTTTGAGTTATCTGATCATGAAAGATAGTTAATTCTCAAAATCATGCAAAAATAGCTTTTTAACTCAAATTAGAGTTTAGATCAGCTTTTTGAACTCCAAAAGGATGTTGAGTTCCAAAAAGTCAATAACTTGCATTGATTTTCTAATTTGGAGTTTAACTGTTTCTTTTGAATATGCATAATAATTAAGAATTAAATAAATAAATAAATAAATAAATAAAGTGATTTATCCTCAACTCAACTGATTTTTGAAAATAAAATAATTAATTTATGGGTTAATTAACTATTTTATCAAACTTTTATTAAAAATTATATTATTAAATAATGACAACATGCTTTAATTAATTAAATAAGAATTTAATTAATTAAAGATAGGAATTTTGATTTATTGTCAAAATTAAATAATACAATTAATAATAGATAGAATTAAATTTAATTAAACAATTAAGTGGCAAATATTAAATCTAATTAATTAAATATGAAAATATTCAATTAATCAAACTTTAGGATAAATGTGATTTATTGCCAAATAATTATAAAATTAAAGATAATTATGATGATTAGGAATATTGCTAGGAATATTCCTTGATGTAGAATTTAAGATAATCAATTAGATTTGATGATGTTTAGATGTGCCTTAGGTTAGGACTTCGATGTTGATTTTGTTCGATTTGTCGATGTAGGAGGTTAATGAACTTATAGCCCATTTTTGGGGTATTACAGCAGTGAATTGTTCAAATTTAGTGTGGATCAAGCAATTGTTAAAAGGAATGAAAGAGAAAATCACTTAGCCAGTTGTTATTTTCTGTGATAACACAAATTTTATCAATATATCAAAGAATCCAGTGATGCACACAAAGACTAAGCATATTGCTATCAATTATCATTACTTGAGAGAGCTAGTACAAGACAAAGAAGTGAGAATGGAATATGTGAATACAAAAGAACAATTAGCATACATATTTACAAAATATTTACCTAAGGATGCTCATGAATATCTTAGAGGTAAACTAGGAATTGAGGTTGCCTATTCAACTCGGAGCACTGCATCAAATGTGCTACACATAATATCTGACAAATTGATGTAGAAAAGGTCACACTTTAGGAGTTGCCTAGAGTTGTGAGAAGTAAAGTAGAGATGATAATTAGTCATAAGCAAGATGACAGAGGGAGAAATACAACATTCTAAACTAACATGAAGACATCCACATGTAGAAGATGTAAGTGATAGATACTACTTTGGCATTGTTGTCAAAGAGGGAGAGATTCAGAGGAAAACATAGAGAAGATTCAATGAAACATTAGAGAGATACAAAAAAGATTCAGAGGGAGTAATTGTGTATGTGGTCAGGGAAGGCAAAGAAGTTGTGAATCTAAATGAAGCTAAGGATATTATAAAATTCTGATACACAGAGTTTTTTGGATTGTTTGGTAAATCATGTGTTATTCATGTGGTGTTTCCACCAATGCCAAAGAGGGAGATTGTTGGAAACTACAATTGAACCAATTGTTATATTTTCATTGATGTCAAACCTTAACTAGTAAGATAGTTGCTATCTAGGATAGTACCATATCTATTAATTGATGAAGAGGATTAGGGAAAGGAGATAACAAGAGAACCTAAGGAAAGATTGACTTGTTTGATACTTCAATGGGTACTTGATTAGTTGGCACATTGATAAGATAATGTATTATTTATCTAAGTAAGAAGAAATACTGAAGAGGTAGGCTTAACTGATAAAAAGTGAATAAATCTAGTTTAAGCTGAGTGATGTTAGTGTCGACCGAGTGCCAGTATGTGCTGAGTAAATCTAGTGTTGATCGAACATCAATAATTGTTGAGTGACAAGAAATTACCGAGAAAAGACAGTGTTTGCCGAGGAAGACAGTTTGTAGAGATGACTGAGATACACATTGATGATCGAGGAGAAGAATAGTGTATTGACCGAGTGTCAGTAATTTACATTTGGAGAAAGAATTGATATTCCCAACTGACATAGTTGAATTCTTGGGATATGTAAATCATGTTGACTTTATTAATGAATTTTGTGGAGTATCTAATGCATGATAAATCATTTTCTTATGGATTCAAAGACAAGTTTGGAGATGTATCTAGAAGGAAGGATGAAGAACATGATGATGGATGGATTTGATGAATCTGACCTAAACCTAAGATCTATAGAGCAGATTAAGTGGAAAAAGATGGATCTACCTAATCAAAGAGGTATAAAGGAAAAAATAATTGTGAGGTTAAGAGAGAGGAGAAGAGGTTGATGTTATTGAATGATAAGTCTAAGCAAAAGGCTGAAGGTGAAATGGTGAAGGATCTTAATAGAGTTGTGATTTCTTGAAGTGAATTATGATCAGAGCGGTGATGGAGATGGAAATGGAGGTCATTTAGTAAATCAACATATATGTGCTAAGTGGATCTATATTTGCAAAGTGAGTTGTATGTTTTTTAGATCAGAAACTATCGTTACTTTCCAACCATTGTATCAGTCTAAATCCTTTAATCAAGGTTGGCCTAATAGTCATTATATAAATCCTTTAATAGAGGTGACATTCTAATGGAATGTTCTTAAATCCTTTAACCAGGTAACTTTTGATAGAGTGTTTAAATCATTTAATAGGGTCACACCTAGCAGTGTGTTTGTAAACCTTTAACAGGGTTTGTTGGCAAGTTGACTATACTGAGGTATATGACTAGATATAGTGTTGTCATTATGGAAACAAAGTCATATAGTAGTTTGGAGTCAACGCACTTGATGTAAAGATCATAATTCAGTTAAGTGTTGAAGACTGGATAGTGTACAGAGTTCCTATAGCTCAGAGCATCAGCGCACATGTGTACGGATGAATTATGGTATGTTCCCTAGAAGTTAAGTTGGTTAGACTATATTCTTTCTTAGTCTAAGAGTGCATAAGAAGATATGCAAAGATGTGAAAGTTATAGACAGTTGAAGTTGCACAGCCAGTATGTGCCAGCAGAAAATAGAGCATGGAGCCAGCAATTAGTATTTTGGTTTGCTATTGTAAAGTAATATTGTAAAGGCTATGCACCTATTGTATTTAGGTTGCTGACATGTGTATATGTATAATTCTAATCACGCTTAAACCAATTCATTTGGAAGCATTGTTTGTAATTAGTTATAGGGATGACCTAGTTATGTATTTTGTATGAGCGCATAAATATAAGGTGTGCCCATTGTATTTGGTATGGAAGTTGATAGAGAGTTGTAGTAAGAAGAGAAGAAGTGTGCGAAGACACTAGAAGATGTATTAGAGCTTTTCTAGAGGTCAAAGCATCAACGCACCAAAGGAACTGATCTGACAAGCAGTGTCACAGTAATAGTTCACTTGCCAGATATAGCGTGTATCTGATATCAGAAGGTTGTAGCCTTCACCATTTGAGCAATGAGATCTAGGATAGTGAGTCCACTCCCCTAATAGGGATCATTTTAAAATACTCCTAACAGGGTCCGAACCTTAACAAGGTCTACTGTACTTAAAGCATTGTAAAGCTACTCCTAACAGGGTAAAGGATCTTCCACAAAGGATCACAAAACACTAGTGCAGAATATTAGTGGGTGTCAATTCCCACCAGGTTTTTTACCTATTTGGGTTTCCCTGTAATCATATTGGTGTCATGTGTTGATTTCATGTTTCATGTTTATGTGAATGTTTATTTCAGTACTTAAGCATTTAAGCTCAGCATAAAGATTAAAGTGAAAAGTAAAGTTTAGTGAACACTGACTCACCCCCCCTCTTAGTGTTCCCATTCCTAACAATTGGTATCAGAGCTCTGGTCCTTAGCATAGAAGTTTAACCACTTGAGGAGATCATGGACATAGTAGAAATGAAACATTTGAAGAAAAATCTTGAAGCCACTCTTGAAGACCTAGACAATTCAGAAAGAGAAATTAAAGAACTAAAAGAAAAAGTCAGCGATGCTCAATTAGTTATCAAAAGACTAAGAAAGGATTTGAAAGGATGCTCTAACAGTGAACTTGAAGAAAAGGTCAAGAAGTTAAGTGAAGAAAATGCATCCTTATTAAATTAGCTTGAAGAATTTGACAATAAACTGATGAACAATCAAGATGTCTATAATGAACAAGTCAAGGAGAATCTTCAACTCAATGAAGAACTAAGGGAAGCTAACCTAGAAATCTTGGAGCTAAGGAATATGAAAGAAAGCTTGGAATTTGAATTGAAAAAGACAAAGGATCATATTGACAAATTACACACCAGTGCTGATTTGGTAGAATCTCAGTTGTATGCAAGAAGAGTCAAAGGAGACACTAGCTGTATTGGATACAATGAAGCACAAAATCATATTGACAATATGCGAGCAAGAAAGGATTCACAAAAGGAATCTATTGATGCTAAGGAGACTGAAGATAAAACCAAAGATAATCGTGGACCACCTAAGAATGAGCACAAGCAAGTAGAATGCACTTATTTTGCATGTAACAAGCATGGACACATTGCAAGGAACTGTACATAGGTAAGACCTTTTAATGGCTACTATTATTCATGCAATAGATTTGGTCATAAAGATATGAATTGCAAGACTAGCAAGAAGAATAGGATTCAACAAGATCAAAGAAATTAGAATCAAACAAATGTAAGAAGTTCTCAGAATGTTACATGCCAGATATATAACTATAATGGTCACACAACAAAACAGTGCAAAATGGTGACTCATGTCAATGTGTCAAGGAATATAAGACCTCCAATCATTTTTTACTCTTGTAACAAGGCTAGACATATCTCAAGGTTCTGTACATCAAGGATGCAAGGTCAGGGAAGCCCTAAAAAGGCTAAAGAAATAGTTTTGGATCCCATAGGAGAAGTTAATTTTGTCAAAACCTCAGATGATGTGAGCATGATTTGGTTAGAGAAAAAAAAGGACATGAATGATGAGAATGTATTGGATGCATCTACAGTGGACACACCCTCTACATCTAGATGAATGGCCCTCAGGGTCATAGGGGGAGCTAATTTAGCTCTAGACCCCTGCGTGGCTAGTATACTCATCCTTAGAGTATGCGCCTTTGGACTTAAGCTTTTGGAATGTATAGGAACCTTTGTGCAAGAGTGCACATGTTGAATGTTAGCAAAACTCAAGTTGCAAATTTTGAAGTGATAGCCTGGTTTACGCAACTTGCATTAATGGCAGAATTTTCACTTTTAAAGTACACAGAAGTTAATTGATTACTCATTGAATTCAAATTTAGAGCGATAGAGAGTAGAAAGAGCCTTGGAAGTTGTTGTGAAGATTTGGAGATTGAACTATCAGTGTTTGCAGTGCATTTGGTTGGTTGTAGATACCCTAGCTCATTGCGCCAATTCAGAAGTCATCAAATTATCTTAGAGATCAGTTGGAAAGTGTTTATCAAGTAAGTCATGGCCACTCCCATTGTTTATGATGTCACTGAGAAGAAAAGATATGTTTTCAAGAGGCACCCTTTTAAATCAACCCTAGATGATTTAGAGGGAGCTTTCTCCCACATGCCTATGGGTGTCATGCATGTGGAAGACATTAGGGCTTACATTTACTGTAAGAAGGAACCAGTTGGATTGGATAGGCTTAGGGCACACATGGATACCATGCTGAAACTAGACAAGACATTCATGACTGAATATGTAAAATGGAATGATCATCCTATTATTGAGTATGCTATGGCATATGAATTCTATGAGACAAAATGGATAAAGATCTTATTAAGTAGAATTCATGATGATCTATTTTGGATTGGTGATGTGTCGGTAAGAATCAAAGGTGACTTGATTCATGAGATGGTAGGCCTTTCTAGGACATGCGTCATCCTTCCTGTGGGCAAGGATGTCAGAAAGATAGTTGAACAAACATGTAATTCAAGGAGTGATAGGCACGGCATGACTATCAAGCCTATTGAACAAGCATACATCAAATTGATGTCAATGATACTAAGTTACAGGTTTCATCACACCAACAAGGTGAATAGTGTGTCTGCGGGCACTATTCTAGCAGCCATCAGACTTGTAAAGGAAGATGCAAAGTTCAACTTGTGTGAGATCTTGTGTGCACAGTTGATAGATAACATTAAGGCCATCAAGCATGACAAGACAAAGATATTCAGGTTTCGATCACTAATCATCTATATGTACCTTCATATAGTTGAAAAAGTTTGAGATATGTATTTGGACAAGTCTATTCCAACCATGCCATAGATATCCCTCAAAGAATCCACTGAAAGCACATTAAGAGATTATGTCACATTGGAATTAAAGACCTTTAGGGTCAAGATGAAAATGAGGTACAAGATTCCAGAGAACATTGTGGAAAAGTATAAGGATACAATATGCTTTATGGTTGAAACTGATACTACTTGTATGGAAGTTGTTGAGCCTAGAACTAAGTGGATTCATCCACTTGGTTATGAATTAGAGGAAAAATTCCTTGAAGCTTATGCACAGGTACTTCTATCAGCCCCCAAGGATCCTAATGAACCTAGGTGGGGAACTTATGATGAAAAGACAAGGGAAGTTGATGCTAAACTAAATAGCGCAAAAACTAAAAGGAAAGCCTCTAAAATCACATCTTGAGAATACATGGTGTGTCTCAAGCAGACCTTGACAAGGCAAGGGAAGAGAAGATTGCTTTGGAATTGAAGAGTGTAGCAGTAGAAAAAGAACAAGAAGATCCTAAGATGAAGAAAATAAAAATTGAAAAAGATGACAGACAGAAGGATATGACTGATGACACTCCTTCTGCACCCAAAGAAACCAGTGATTCCAATGCTCCTCTAGAGTATAAGCCTATAATCAAAAGGAAGAAAGTAACCAACACTAGTCATCCATCCTCGTGAGCATTAAGGAGCAAGAAAACCAGTCAAGCACATCCTAAGGCAGGATTCAGACCTAGCCTTAAAGTTTTGAGTACTAGAATTGTTGACGAGGGAAGAATTGATCAAGTAGGGAAGTTTTATGAAACTTATAGTGAGATTGATAGATCAGAGATACATGATATGATTGACAAACAAATGATAAAGTTCAAGAAGACAATTCTTGAATTGAAATCAGAAATTCCAGATAAGGTATGGGAAATAATGGACACCTTAAAAAGATAAGCCACTGAAGAAGATCTCAGAATAAGGGAACAAATTCTTGATTCCACTCTTCCAGTATGCTCTATTGAATAAAGGTCATTATTACTAAATCTAGTGAAACCGCACTTAAGAACAAAGATGAGGACACTTCACCTCATGAACAAACACTATGAGCTAATTACTCAGGAAATAGAGAAGGCTTTTGAGAAGGTACTCTTAGAGAAACACATGAAACCTAAGTCTGCGCCCATCTCTCAAGCACCTAGTAAGCAAGACAAAGTAGAAGAGACCATCAATGTATAGTCTATAGGTCCTCAGGATTCAATGCCTACAGTGGAAGTACAAACAAAGGTAGATAAATCTGCGCCCATGACATAATCACTCAAGGACAGCACCACTATCATTGATAATGTGGAGATAGCCATGGCGGCCACTAACACAGACTTAGATAAGTTTGAGGAAGCTTTTGTGAGTACACAAGAGGCTAAGATCCTATGCAGCAACACACCTCCCACTCATCAAGAAGAGGTATTGATTGAAAATATTTTAGATGAAAAAGAAGAAGAGAAAATGGAAGAGGAAGAAAAAGATAAGACAGAAGAGAAAGAACAAGAGAAAAATGAAACTTTTATGGATCTACCCAAGGTAAAGTTAGAAGTGATGGACAACACTCCCATCACTCCCTCCTTAGAATTCTTGTCAAGTTTGACACCTGAGACATCCAATTTGGACTCATGGAAAGAAGAAGACCTGATCAAGTTCAACATCTTAGCTATGGAGAAGGTAAAGGAGAAAAAAGTCATGAGAAATCCTCTCCTTGTGGAATCAGTGAACATACTGAACAGTTTGTTGCCTACATACATGAAAGTAAATAAGGTACACTTGGTTGATGATGTGAGTACAATCATCTCACAATTAAAAAGTAATTTTTCAAGCCTTGAAGAATCTACATCCAAGATTGCAAAAGAAAAGTACTTCGAGAAGAGACAAAATGATTTGATGAGAAACTTTTCTCTAGATCTAAATTCATTCAAGACAAGACAAGCATCCCTAAAAGAATTTGCTGTTCAAGGAAGGAAATTCATTGCAGACTACATGGATAAGGATAAGCTTACTGATGCAAAAATAAAAGAAGCAGAAGCTATGATTGAGAAGGTGAAGAATTCAGTGATAGACACATCCACTGATGTAAACATGTGCAACAATATCTACCAAGGTCATATGGACAAAATTAAGAAGGTGGAGAAAGAGATGGAAAAGATAAGGTCTAGATAGACTCAGTTGAGGAATGCTCTTGCACCCTCACTAGACATTATTAATCAGAATATAAAGGAGATTGATGCCACCATGATAACCTATGATCAAGGTCTGAGCACAGATTTGAAGAAAATGGAGAAGCTTCAATATGCTTTATGCGCCCATCTCCAGATAGTTAACTCATTGATAACTTTTTGGAAGAAGGAGATCCAGAACCTTAAGATTGCATATCCGGATGTTTTCCCTCAGTGAGTATGTGTAGATATAGTTTTTTGCTACACCTTTGTCATTAATGTCAAAGGGGGAGTTGTGTATAGAATATGGAGTATATATATGTATAGGGAGATATAAGATTATGTATAAAGAATGTATAGAAGACAAAAGTTTTTGTGTTAAGGGACAATTAGCAACTTGGCCATATTCCTTTGTTGCCATCAATGAAAAAGGGGGAGATTATTGGAAATTTGACTATACTAAGGTATATGACTAGATATAGTGTTGTCATTATGGCAACAAAGTCATATAGCAGTTTGGAGTCAGCGCACTTGATGTAAAGATTAGAATTTGGTTAAGTGTTGAAGACTGGATAGTGTACAGAGTTCCTACAGCTTAGAGCATCAATGCATGTGTGTACGGATGAATTATGGTATGCACCATAGAAGTTAAGTTGGTTAGACTATATTCTTTCTTAGTCTAAGATTGCATAAGAAGATATGTAAAGATGTGAAAGTTACAGACATTTGAAGTTGCACAACTAGTATGTGCCAGCAGAGAACAAAGCATGGAGCTGATAGTTAGTATTTTGGTTTGTGATTGTAAAGTAATATTGTAAAGGCTATGTGCCTATTGTATTTAGGTTTTCAACATGTGTATATGTATAATTGTAAGCACGCTTAAGTGAATTCATTTGGAAGCGTTGTTTGTAATTAGTTATAGGGCCGACCTAGTTATGTATTTTGTATGAGCACATAAATATAAGGTGTTCCCATTGTATTTGGTATGGAAGTTGATAGAGAGTTGTAGTAAGTAGAGTAGAAGTGTGTGAAGACACTAGAAGATGTATTAGAGATTTTCTAGAGGTCAAGGCATCAGTGCACCAAAGGAACTGATCTGACAAGTAGTGTCACAGTAACAATTCACCTGACAGATATAGTGTGTATCTGATATCAGAAGGTTGTAGCCTTCACCATTTGAGAAATGAGCTCTAGGATAGTGAGTCCACTCCCCTAACAGGGATCATTGTAAAAGACTCCTAACAGGGTTCGACCCTTAACAAGGTCTACTGTACTTAAAGCATTGTAAAGATACTCCTAACAGGGTAAATGATCTTCTAACAAGGATCACAAAAAACTAGTGCAAAATATTAGTGGATGTCAATTCCCACAGGCTTTTTTACCTATTTGGGTTTCCCCTTAATCATATTGGTGCCATGTGTTGATTTCATGTTTCATGTTTATGTGAATGTTTATTTCAGTACTTAAGCATTTAAGCTCAACATAAAGATTAAAGTGAAAAGTAAAGTTTAGTGAGCACTAATTCACCCCCCACCTCTCAGTGTTCCCATTCCTAACAGGGTTGGCTTTTCACAGAGCTCACTTTAGAAGAGTGAAATAGCAGTAGCATGTTACAAAGTGGTTCTTCCCAAGTTGGGTTTCCATTATAAATCCTGGCATTATACTTGTGTGAATGTTTTGATGTGAATTTTGTTATATTCTACAAGTTAATTACTTTTGGACAGTGAACTACATGTTATATGTTTCTGATATATGTTATAGAGACCGAGTTGAATAGCTGATTAGATATGAGATTGTTGAAGTGCTAGAAAGTTCAATTGGTACATCTAGACCTGAGAACAATTGATTCACCCCCCTCTCTATTGTTCTAAATAATTCTAACAATAATTTATAGAACATGTACCTTATCCAAAATAAATTCTACAAATGCATCCATACCACGCAACGCATACTGGATCGATAAGGGTGAACCTTTGGATCCATTGCTATCACCCACTAGTTTTTCTTCATTTGTGAGATCGATCAAACACATCTCATAGTTAAATAAAAAATTGCATCAATCTAAAACCAATGAACTTACCTTTGTTAGGAATGAATGTTGAATGTTTGGAAGCCATTATGTAGTAGTTATTGTTGCATTCATGACTATGATTGTCATTGATGTTAACAGAGTGATCTACTAGAGACTTGCATAGAAGCAGATAGTGTTTGGATTAGCGCATGTGGGATATTGTAGTTGGAGTTATGCAATGTTGAGGTTATAATCTTTGATATGTTATATGTTTATGGTTAAGAGTGTAGATAGTAATTCATTTATTCATGGAAGTTTTGAGCATTTTGGTGGAAGCAGTATTCAGGTAGTGTTCCTCAATAGCGGTTTGTGGAAATCGGATGATATCTCCTAATCAGGATGGAATCTAGTTTTACGCAGTTAAAAGGAAGTTGAAGACACATTGATAGTGATGTGGATGATAGCACAAACTTTGAGGTCACATGAGTGAAGAATTATTGTAATTAGAAGTTGATAGTTTTGTGTAATTTTGATGTAGCGTGTGGAAACTTTCATTCTGTAATTGGATGCTGACTCATTTGTAATTACTTGAGTGTGGTATAAAGGAAGGAATATTTTTCCTTGTTTTAATATGGTTGGATGTGTGGATGGATGCATGAAGTGAAGAGAAGAGCTAATGCAGTTGTGAAAGTGAATTTGTGAAGGAAGACATGCAGAGTACAGAGATCTGAAATTGAGATCTGGTGAAGCAGTGAGTGCGGTTTGGCATAGTCAGAGAAGAGGTAACATATTGTTGAGATTATTAATCTTTTGGTATTATTCTATTGAGTAATACAAAGATTAGTTGGACAGTGTGTTCAGTGATCTTACCTTGAAGTTGTTTGGGCAGTGGGTCCTTCTGTCTTCCATAACTCTTAACAGGGTTAGAATCTTTTAACAGGGATTCAAAATCTCCTAACAAGGATTCATATGTACTGAATGTATTTCATAAGACTCCTAAAAAATTCCATCCTTTCACAAGGAATATTCATATTAGTGTATCTTTTGTGGGCATCATTCCCACTGGGGTTTACTCTTTGATCAAGAGGTTCCCTAGTCAACATATCTTGTGTCATTGTGTTATTGTGTATGAATATCTTTCTATGGTTGGTAATTATATTGCTTACATGGTTTAATGTTGTTGAAGTTGATAAAAGTTATAATTCTTAGATAACTGATTCACCCCCCCCCCCCTCTCAATTATCTTGGTGGACTTTACTTTCTAACAATTGGTATCAGAGTGGCAGGTCCTTGAAAAAGAAGTTTAACAGCTTAAGGAGATCCATGGTGAATTTTAGAAAAGAAAAGCCTAAGTTTGATGGAGTAAATTTTGACAACTGGGAAGAAAAGATGAAGACACACCTACTATGTTTAGGACAAGGTTATTGGTTGATTAAAAAGAATGATAAGACTATCATTGAAGAGGAAAATCTTAAAACATGTACTAGCGATGAGAGAGATCTATTCATGTGTGACATACTTGCAAGAGAAGCACTTTTGACAGCCCTTCCAAAAAATGAGTACAATCAGGTAAAATATTTGAAAAAATCTTATGAAATTTGGAATGCTTTACACTCTACTTTTGAAGGTGATGAACATGTAAAGAAAGTTAGATTACATAATTGGATATGTGCATTTGAAGATATAAGAATGATGGAAGATGAATCTGTTAGAAGCTATATTGGTAGAATGTCAGAAATTTTTGCAGACATAAAATCTTGTGGAGGAACAAAGATAGAGAATGAAGTGATATGGAAAATTCTGAGGACATTGACTCCTGTATTTAAGAAGACAACATAGATGATTGAACAAGTTATACCTTGTACTTCAAAATTTACAAGAGAGACTCTTCTTGAAAGATTGGAAGCAGCAGAGATGAACCTGACGTTATTAGGAGACTTGCCTAAAATGGAGACAACATTTAGTGCTCTTAGTGTTCGCCCTACTTTGTCAAGAAGCATCAGTGTGAGTGGAGATTATACTGGTAGCAATAGATCTAGAAATAAAGAAGACAAGAAGATTGAAGAACGTATTGCCTTGCTTGTGAAGAGAGAACCGGACGGTAAGAAATTTTTTAAATGTTGGACTTGTCAAGAATATGGTCATTTTGCATCTAAGTGTCCTAAGAGAGTTAAAAAGTATAGAAACAATTTCAAACCTAAAAGATCTAAGGAATGTTATTATGCTAATGATGAAGATCTTGAAGCTAGTGTAGAGAGAACTCTAAGTGAAAGTGATACTAAGAATAATGATGACATAGGATTTGTAGCAATTAAAGAAGAGAATCCTGAAACTGATGTTAAGGAAGAAAAAGCCTTAGTTTCCCAAGTTGAAAAGAAAGCTGATTGGATTATAGATAGTGGTTTTTCACATCATATGACTAGAGACATGAAAAAGTTCATAAAGTTTAACAATTATGATGGAGGAGTTTTTAGAGTTGGAAACAATGCACCTTGTTTGATTAAAGGTATAGGATCTATTACTCTTGATGGAAAGACTAATACTGATGATGTTTATTTTGTGGATGGATTGAAACATAATCTTTTGAGTGTTGGACAGTTAGTTGATAAGGGATATCAAGTTCAGTTTACTGAGAAAACTTGTGTGATAAAGGATAAAGATGGAAATCTTATTGGAACTGGATCTAGAACCAGAGGTAATGTATTTTAGTTGAATCCTACTGAGATGACATGTTTGATTACTAAGATTGATGATAGTTGGTTATGGCATAGAAGGTTTTGTCATATAAACCTTGACAACATTGTGAAAGTCAGTACTACACTTGTAGTAAGGGATTTGCCAAAAATTATGAAGCCTACTAAGATGATTTGCAATGAACGTGTGATGGCTAAATAGAAGAGAAGTTCTTTTCCCAATAAGAAGTTCACATCTACAGAAAAGTTGGAGATTGTTCATACATATTTGAGTGGTCCTACCAGGACTAGAGGATTTTATGAAGAAAGGTATTTTATGATTCTTGTTGATGATTTTACAAGAATGATGTTTTGATTTCATTTTTTAAAGAAAAGTCTGAAGCATTTGATAAGTTTAAGATTTTTAAGAATAAAGTTGAGAATGAATTTGGAATGAAGATTAAATGTTTGAGATTTGATAGAGGTGGAGAATTTACTTCTAGAGAGTTTAACACCTTTTGTAAAGTAAATGGCATTAAGAGACAGTTTTCAGCCCCTAGGACACTTGGACAAATGGTATTGCAAAAAGAAGAAACAGATTAGTAACTGAAGCAGCAAGAGCTATGTTATTTGAGAATGATTTGGTGAAGATATTCTAGAGAGAAGCAGTGAACATAATAGTGTATACAATGAATAGAGTACAAATCAGAGCAGACATAGACAAGACACCCTATGAATTATGGTTTGGACATGCACCCTCAATTAAATATTTTAGAATTTTTGGAAGAAAATGTTATATAAAGATAGATGATGATATTGGAAAGTTTGATCCTAGAAGTGATGAAGGTATATTTCTTGGATATTATTTGAAAAGCAAAGCCTATAGATGTTACAATAAAATAACTAAGACTATTGTTGAAAGCACAAATGTTAAAGTTGATGAAAAGTTCAAAATTCAGGAAAGAATGCTTGATTATGAATAAGATGAAGAAGCTCATCCTAAATCTAACAATGGAACTACTAATTTATTTTATGAGATTGATAGTGATTTGTTGAATGAAAGCCACAGTGAAGTCATTGAAGAACCTACACCTAAAGTGAGATATGAGACAGTGACACCTAACAAGAATTTATCAAGAAATTATCCTATTGGGAAAATTATTGGAAGCATTAAAAGAGGAGTTCTAACTTGGAATAAGGTACAAGAACAGTTATGTTTGATTTCTCAAATTGAACCTAAAACTACTAGTGAAGCTTGTGAAGATGAAAGTTGGATTAATGCTATGAAAGAAGAACTAGATCAGATTGAAAAGAACAAGACATGGGAATTAGTCCCTAGACCTAAAGACAAGAATGTTATTGGAACTAAATGGGTATTCAAAAACAAGATGAATGAAAGAGGAGAAGTAGTAAGAAACAAAGCAAGATTGGTATGTAAGGGATACTCACAACAAGAAGGAATTGACTATGAAGAAACCTTTGCACCTGTAGCAAGAATTGAAGCAGTAAGAATGTTTTTGGCTTATGCAACTTACAAGAAATTCAAAGTATATCAGATGGATGTAAAGTCAGCATTTCTGAATGGAGAATTGGAAGAAGTCTACATTGAGCAGCCTGAAGCTTTTCCTTTGAATCAAGAAGGAGACATGGTATGTAAACTGAAGAAAGCCTTATATGGATTAAACCAAGCACCTAGAACTTGGTATGCAAGATTGGACAAGTATTTGTTAAAGTTGGGATTTACAAAAGGAATAGCTGATAGCAATCTGTACACAAAAGAAATTGAAAATGGTTTGTTGATTATAGTTATTTTTGTTGATGACATAATTTTTGGAGGAGAAGATGAAGCTAGTGACAAATCTATTGATAAAATGAAGACTAAATTTGAAATGAGTATGATTGGTGAAATGAAATACTTTTTGGGATTACAAATAACACAGAACAATGATGGTATCTTTGTAAGTCAGACAAAGTACCTGAATGACCTATTGAAAATATTTGGAATGGAGAATTGTAAACCAGTTGGAACACCTATGGTAATTGGACATAAATTATCTAGCATAGATGAAACACCGACAGTTGAACAGAAGAAATACAGATCTATGATTGGAGGATTGCAGTACTTGACTCATACAAGACCTGATATAGCACATTTAGTTGGAATTGTAGTAAGATTTCAAGCTGAACCTAGAGAATCACATTATGCACCAGTAAAGAGGATACTGAGATATTTAAGAGGCAGAATGGACTATGGATTGTGGTTTGAAAAATTTGATGATTTTACCCTATGTGCATGTAAAGATGCTGATTGGGGAGGTAGTGTTGATGATAAGAAGAGCACCAGCAGTGGAGCATTTTTCCTTGGAGGAAGATCAGTTTCTTGGCTAAGCAAGAAGAAAAATTGTATCTCATAGAGCACAACAGAAGTAGAATATGTAGCAGCAGTAAAAAATTGTAACCAGATAATTTGGATGAAGCAAATGCTAAAGGATATTGGAAAAAAGTTTGTTGAACCTGTTGTCATACATTGTGACAACACCAGCATAGTTAGTATGTCTAAGAACCCTGTATTACATTCTAAGACAAAATATATAGAGATTAAGTATCATGTAGTAAGAGAGAAAGTTGCTGAGAAAGAAGTTAGACTTGAGTACATAAGTAAAAAGGAGCAGATAGTAAACATATTTACAAAGCCTTTGCCTAAGCATATATTTGAGTATCTGAGAGGTATGCTTGGGGTTATGCCCCAGCCTACTTTTGAGAAGTGATGTAGTTGGTTACATCCATCCAGTGGTATATGAGCCTTATCTTTCTTTTGGACTAGATGTTGGTACTTCCTCTATGGGGGAGTATGTGTATCTGAGCTGAGTCATGAGGACTCTAGTGAATGTATTTTTTGAATAATGTCTTTTGACATTGGAGTTGTTGTTGACATAATGATGCAATTTTTGTCATTGATGTCAATGGGGGAGAAGTGTACATGAAAAACCATTTTTACTATCTGAACAAGAAAATGAAGTAAGATTCGATTGATGTGTTAGGATTAACAAGGGAGAAATAACAATTATGTGCAAATATAACTAATATCAGAAAATAATAAACCACACAGAATAGAAAACAAGACACACAGATTTAACGTGGTTCACCCAATCCTTGGGCTACGTCCACCAACAGCGAGTCCAATATTATTATTATCCAGTGATTACAACCTGATTACAATCCGTAATCCCTTACAACCCAATTCTGTTGCAAGTACTAAAATCATACATAATGAAAAATCCCTAACCCTAAGCCATATTATACAATATTTTCTCGCTTTAGGGTTAGAATGAGGTCGGGAGGAAAAGTGTACAGTACTTTCCTGGATAGTACTTTCCTGATTAGTCACCACAAGCTAACAATCTCCCACTTGGTGACTGATCAGTATCCACACTATACTAAAAAACCTCCCACTTGGAGACTGATCCTGTAGCAATACCGCTACCCACATGAGGCTCCCACTGGATTGAACCACCTTGGACTCAGTTGTTCCTTTATTTTGTTCAGTCTAGAAGACCAACTGAAGCTGAACATGAGTTCAACTTCTCCCTTGTTACTACCTTTGTAAACATATCTGCTAGATTATCATCAGTATGAATCTTTTCCAGCCTTAACTGTCCATCATCCAAAACTGATCAAATGAAATGGTACCGCAACTGTATGTGTTTTGTCTTTGAGTGCAAAGCAGAATTCTTTGCAAGATGAATGGCACTTTGGCTATCTGTATGTAGAAAATTATCCTTTTGTGGATGTCCCAATTCTTCCATGAAGAATTGAAGCCATATCATCTCCTTGGTTGCCTCTGTAGCAGCAACATACTCTACCTCTGTAGTGGATAAAGCAACCACCTTTTATAGTTGAGAAATCCAACTCACTGCTGTCCCACCAATAGTAAATATATAACCTGTAGTACTCCGCCTGCTATCTATATCTCCTGCCAAATCTGAGTCAACATAGCCTTGTACAGTAGTAGTAGAACCCCCAAAGTGTAAACACTTACTGGATGTGCCTCTCAAATATCTGAGAATCCATTTGACTGCATGCCAATGCTCAATACCAGGGTTACTCATATAACGGCTAACGACTCCCACTGCATGTGCAATATCTGGCCTAGTACATACCATAGCATACATTAAGCTCCCTACAGCTGAAGCATAAGGTACCTTAGACATTTTAGTCTCTTCTTCTGGTGTCTTGGGACACATATCCTTAGTCAATTTCAAATGACTAGGCAAAGGTGTGCTGACAGCTTTGGCATTTTCCATAGAGAAACGTTGCAACACCTTCTCAATATAATCAGCCTGAGATAGAGACAATTTCCTATTTTTCCTATCTCTACAAATTTTCATACCAAGGATTTGTTTTGCTGCCCCCAAATCCTTCATAGCAAAAGATTTTGCTAACTGTTGTTTCAACCCCTTAATGTGATCCATGTTAGACCCAGCTACAAGCATATCATCAACATATAAACATAAAATAATGTAGCTATCATCATCCAACCTCTTAAAATAAACACAATGGTCAGAATGACACCGACTATATCCATGCCCATTCATAAAAGTGTCAAATTTAATATACCATTGCCGAGGTGCTTGCTTCAAGCCATATAAACTTTTCTGCAATCTGCACACCAAATTCTCCTTACCCTTGACCTCAAATCCTTGTGGCTGAACCATATATATTTCTTCATCCAAATCACCATGAAGAAAGGCTGTTTTAACATCAAGCTGCTCTAAATGCAAATCTTCAGTAGCCACAATACTTAAAACAGTATGAATAGAAGTCATTTTAACAACTAGAGAAAATATCTCATCAAAATCAATACCATGTTTCTGTGCAAATCCTTTTACGACTAATCTGGCTTTAAATCTTTTCATACCTCCATCCTCTTCTTTGATCCTGTAAACCCATTTATTCTGTAAAGCCCTTTTACCTGCAGGTAACTTACATAAATCCCATGTCTGATTTTTCAGCAAAGAGTCCATTTCATCTGTCATTGCAGACTCCCACTGAAGCTTTGTATCCACCTGCATAGCTTCATTATAACATTCAGGTTCACCAGCATCTGTTAACAGAATAGAATACAAAGATGGAGAAAATCTTTCTGGAGGTCTACTTAGCCGTGTTGACCGTCTAACACTCACTGGGGTGTGTGGTATTTGTTGTTTCTGTTGTTGCGGAGCATAAGGAACTACTGGAACATGAACTTGTGGAGTATCATCCAGTACTACATAGTCATTTTCTTTCTTCTCATGCTGCAGCAACAGATCTTTGTACAATACTTTCTCATTGAATATGACATCCCTGCTTCTTACAATTTTATGATTTTCAAAATCCCAAAGCCTATAACCAAATTCATCAATGCCATACCCAAAAAATACACATTTCTTTGACTTAGCTTCCAGCTTGGTTCTATTTTCAGAGTCTATAAGTGCAAAAGCTTCACAACCAAAGGTTTTGAGAAAAGAATAACTCACCTTCTTACCACTCCATGCTTCCTCTGGAATACCACAGTCCAAAGGAGTAGAGGGGCTTCTATTGATTAAATAAATAGCAGTGTTCACTGCATCTGCCCACATATTTTTGGGTAGCCTAGCATGCAACCTCATACTCCTTGCACGCTCCATTATTGTCCTGTTCATGCGTTCAGCCACTCCATTTTCTTGTGGAGTCCTTGGTACAGTTTTCTGCCTACGAATACCATTAGAGGAACAATATTCTTCAAATTCTGTGCTGCAATACTCACCACCATTATCAGATCTGAGACATTTTAACTTTTTACCAGTCTCATTCTCAACCAAGCATTTCCATTTCTTAAAAGTTTGAAATACATCAGATTTCTGTCTAAGGAAATAAATCCATACTTTTCTTGTTGCATCATCTATAAATGTAACATAATACAAAGAGCCACCAAGGGAAGATACCTGAGCTGGTCCCCATACATCTATATGCACAAGCTCTAATCTCTCATTTTTCTTTTCCTTCCCACTCTTCACAAAACTAACTCTCTTTTGTTTTCCATAAACACAACTTTCACAGAAATCCATATTGACACATTTCAGACCAAGTAAAACTTTCTTTGAATGAAGTAATTTGATACCTTTTTCACTCATGTGCCCGAGTCTGTTGTGCCACAGTGCTGTGTCAAAATCTACAGCAACAGTTTGATGTTCTTCCTGCTCAACTGCAGCCACTGTTCCTGAACATTCATTATCTTCTGAAATAATTAAAGTAGAAGGAACAGTATGACCTGTACAAAGATATAAGGTGCCTACTTTCACACCTTTTGCTACTACTAAGGAACCTTTTGAAACCTTCCAATTTTTATCATTAAAAGTAATTGTGCAACCCTCATCACCCAGTTGCCCTGCTGAAATTAAATTCCTACTCAGCCTTGGAACATGTCTTACCTCTTGTAGTAGCCAATGATTCCCATTCTGCAACTTAATCTTAATTTTTCCCTTTCCAACAATCTGACAGGGTTCATTATCTCCCAAATAAACTAGCCCAAAATCCCCTTGGACATAATCAACAAAATAACTTCTATGGGGTGTAGCATGAAATGAAGCCCCAGAATCTAAAACCCATGAATCATCAATACTTTCTAAGGACAAGAGCAAAGCATCCTCCTCGGATTTGTTACTTACCACATTTGCCTCCTTGTTTCCATCATTTTTGTCTCCTTGATCTTTCTTTCGAGACCAACAATCTTTCTTCTTATGACCTGGTTTTCCACAGTACCAGCAATCATTTGGCCCTTTAGATTCGGACCTCTTTCCCTTTGATTTTCCTCTTGATTTCCCACGATTTCCAGAGTTGTTTCCTCTATCTCTTGTTCTGCCTCTGCTTTCTGTGTTCAATACACTACCCGATGTGGATGCCCCTGAGCTTTTCCTACGAATTTCCTCACTCAATATAACACCAATAACATCATCATACTTTAGGGTATTAGAACCAGAAATAGAATTACTAACAGCCATTACCAAGCCATTCCAGCTTTCTGGCAAAGAACACAAAATCAAGAGAGCCCTAACCTCTTCATCAAAAGTAATTTTAACTGAGGTTAATTGACTTGTAACTGTATTAAACTCATTCAAATGATCAGCGACTGATCCACCTTCTACCATTTTCATATTAAATAAACGCTTCATAAGAAATACCTTGTTTGAAGCTGAAGGCTTTTCATACAACTTCGCTAGGGTTTCCATCAGATCTTTAGCTGTCTTTGCTTCAGTAATATTGAATGCCACCGATTGTGCTAGGCATAGACGAATACTCCCCAGTGCCTTCCTATCCAAAATATCCCAATCCTCTTGAGACATTGATTGCTCTTTCTTGGCTACTCCCTCTAATGGCCGCCATAGATCCTTCTAATAGAGATAATCCTCCATTTGCATCTTCCATAACTGGAAGTTCTGCCCATTAAACCTATCAACCTTTAGCCTACCCTTGTCTGCCATTTCTCCCACTTAATCGAGAGACTCTCCCACTAACTCATGAGACCTGCTTCAGAGAATAGATGAAAGAACAAATGAAATAACCTCTCTCTGATACCACTTGTTAGGATTAACAAGGCAGAAATAACAATTATGTGCAAATATAACTAATATCAGAAAATAATAAACCACACAGAATAGAAAACAAGACACACAGATTTAACGTGGTTCACCCAATCCTTGGGCTACGTCCACCAACAGCGAGTCCAATATTATTATTATCCAGTGATTACAACCTGATTACAATCCGTAATCCCTTACAACCCAATTCTGCCGCAAGTACTAAAATCATACATAATGAAAAATCCCTAACCCTAAGCCATATTATACAATATTTTCCTGCTTTAGGGTTAGAATGAGGTCGGGAGGAAAAGTGTATAGTACTTTCCTGGATAGTACTTTCCTGATTAGTCACCACAAGCTAACATGATGAAGAGGACTTGAAATATTTTTCTAGAGCAACAGTATTTCAGTATTGGTTTTTTGGAACGTTGGATGTTTTTTCATCTATGTTTCCATCAATGCCAATGGGGGAGATTGTTAGGAATGAATGCTGAATGTTTGGCAACCATTCTATAGTAGTTGTTGTTGCATTCATGACTATGATTGTCATTGATGTCAACACAGTGATCTACCAGAGACTTGCAGAGAAGCAGACAGTGTTTAGATTAGTGCACGCGGGATATTGCAGTTGGAGCTATGCAATATTGAGGTTATACTCTTTGATATGTTATATATTTATGGTTAAGAGTGCAAACAATAATTCATTTATTCATGGAAGTTATGAGCATTTTGGTGGAAGCAGTATTCAGGCAGTGTTCTTGAGTAGCAGTTTGTGGAAATCGATGATATATCCTAATCGGGAAGGAATCTAGTTTTGCACAGTTAAAGGGAAGTTGAAGACACATTGATAGTGATGTGGATGACATTGAAAACTTTGAGGTCACATGAGTGAAGAATTATTGTAATTGGAAGCTGACAGTTTTGTGTAATTTTGATGTAGCGCGTGGAAACTTTTATTTTGTAATTGGATGCCGACTCATTTGTAATTACTTGAGTGTGGTATAAAGGAAGGAATTTTTTTCCTTGTTGTAATGTGGTTGGATGCATGAAGTGAAGAAAAGGGCTAATGTAGTTGTGAAAGCAAATTTGTGAAGGAAAACATGCGAAGTACAAAGATCTGAAATTGAGATCTGGTGAAGCAGTGAGTGCGGTTTGGCATAGTCAGAGAAGAGGTAACATATTGTTGAGATTAGTAATCTTTTGGTATTATTCTATTGAGTAATAAAAAGATCAATTGGATAGTGTGTTCAGTGATCTTACCTTGAATTTGTTTGGGCAGTGGGTCCTTCTGTCTTCCATAACTCTTAACAGGGTTAGAATCTTTTAACAGTCATTCAAAATCTCCTAATAGGGATCCATATGTATTGAATTTATTTCATAAGACTCCTAACAAATTCCATCCTTTCACAAGGAATATTTATATTAGTGCATCTTTTGTGGGCATCATTCCCACCGGGGTTTACTCTTTGATCAAGAGGTTCCCTAGTCAACATATCTTGTGTCATTGTGTATGAATATCTTTCTATGGTTGGTAATTATATTTCTTACATGGTTTAATATTGTTGAAGTTGATAAAAGTTATAATTCTTAGATAACTGATTCACCCCCCCCCCCCTCTTAGTTATCTTGGTGGACTTTACTTTCTAACAACCTTGGTATACTCAACTCATCTCGAATGCTTTGGAACATACTCCTCTAATCATTCCTACTAATTTCTTTGCAAAGGGAGAATACATCCATATTTTTGGCCTTATTTCAGTAGATATCACATTATATGGTGCTTCTCCTAGTAGATAGGGATGATAGCATATCTCATTTCCATCTAAATAAGATGCATTTGAGCCATCAATCATGATATTTTGATGGGATGTATTCTTCATTTGAGTATATTCTCTTCTATGTTCGAAGGATGTATACATCACTTCTAGAGCATATGTGTCGATTGCAATTATTTGAAGACTTCAAGAGAAAAAAAATCTATAATGATCTCTCATTGAACTCATTCTGTGTGACTAAGAATTTTCTTAGCAACGCCTTCTTGATACCAATGATCTTTCATTGAACTCATTGAGCTCATTCTGTGTGACTAATAATTTTCTTAGCAATGCCTTCTTGATACCAACTCCTCACATTCGATGCATCCCATGAAATCAAATAAATTTCAAACATTTTTCCAAAGTGATCAACCCCTTGTTATTGATGAAATTAGAAGAATCATTGCTAAAGCCCATGAATGCACATCAATGCTATTAAAGGTTCATATTTGGCATTGTATTATCTGGTGATCGATGGTTTCTAGAACTTCAACACTAAATTATATGCCTGATAACATATATCATTGGTGAATCAAGGATTTAGATGAAGATAGGACCATATCAAGGCTTTAGAATAGTTTAAGAACTATGCTTACCTCCTAATGTTTCATATTATTGGTAAGTTAGGAGTATGTAGAACTTTGGAACTTAGTTTATTTCCTTCAAACTTTCTAAGAGGCCCCGAATCCTTGATACAACATCAGATTCCAAAAGTTAGTGAACCCTTTTTTATTTTGATAATCAGGTCCGAAAGGGCTTCAAACTCTTCAAATTATTTTATAAAGGCTATTGGGTTTGTTGAGTTATTGTTGTTGCTAGCCCAAAAGAACATTCATATATTGGAATACTGATTATTGAGATTTTAAAAGCTTTGTGTGCATCAACAAGTCTGTCTTTAGATTTACCCTTGATGGTAAGTAACATAAAACTAAAAAGGTAGGTTTGCTTTGGTATGTAGAATAATATGATAAGATTTTTGAAATTGTGGCATACCAAAAGTAGGCCACACATTTGTAGGTTCCAATTTTTTTTCTTCAATAAATAAATTGGAATGCTCACAAGGCTGAGAAAAATTTGTCAATCATCTAGTTTAGGGTATACTTGTATCTTTAACTCACAAACTTTTCACTTCATATTGATTTTTCAAATAAATGTTGAGATGTATAAACTTTTATGTTAAAGTTGGTTGTTTTGTCATTCAATAGAATACAATATTATTTCAAAAAACATTTGAACAGGTTAGCTAGTCTTTCCAGCTATCTGCTTCACCTCTTACTATATTTTTTGGAAAGTGAATGTAACTCATAATTTTTAATAGCAACCTTAACTTCAAATATTATGCATAATTACTAATGTATGCACACATATGTTGGCTAATTTCACTGTTCAACCTCACATTCACCATAGACTTTTCAAGGAATAGAGGAGTCATGATGAAATCATTTGGCATGCTCACTTCAAATTGATAAGATCTATTTCTGGTCAAGTACAATCTAAAAATTCTAAAGTAAAATCATAATCTTCATTAGCAATTTATGTATGTGTATTGAGATTTTGTATGGAGATTTCATTTATCTAAATATGTGTGTACATATGTACAAATATGCAGATGTTCATCTCTCTATGTATACATATATAGATATGAATAGATAGATAGATACATACATACATATAGATATACCCATATTTATACATATATATGTATATCTAAAAATATATGCATAAACAAATATATGCAAATAAATGTGCATACCAATACCTATATAGGAACATAAAGACAATACACTACAACACAAATCTATTGATATAAAGGAAGGTACTTTGATTATGTATGCAAATGAGAACAAGTTAAAAAGTAAATCCACAAACATACATATACATCACAAAAAAAAATTTAAAATATATAAGATGAAACCTCATATATTGTGGGAATTTGTAATGTAGTGGTTGAAAAGGCTAAATAATGGATAGACCATAATTTTTTTTAGGCAACACAACATAAGAATGTATCTAAGTGTATCGATCGTTAATTTAAAGTTCTTATCTGGGCTATATGTTTGAGTTTTTTTTACGAGGGCAATGACATGGAAAACAACATAGGGAAAATAAAAAAACAAGAGAGCATAAAATTTTTGTATGATGTCATATATATAGGAATCCATTTCATAAAGTGTATCACAAACTTACCAAATAATGAAATAAGTGTATCACAACTTTACCTTAGTACCATTCATAGGAATTGTAGCATAAGATAGATCTAATTGTAAATTTCCTCCTACTACTACTGCCCACTGTCTTTATAGTAGCATACCATAATGGGGCTTGGTATCAACTACAACAACATCTATTTTGTAAGTGGCTTCAAGGAATGCAACAATCTTTACCTCTATTCCAACCAAAGTCCCTACCACAGGAACAACTCTGTTATCCATGGCATAACATCTACCATTAGATGTATCAACTTGAAGTCCCAATTCCTTCATTACATGGTAGGGCATCACTGTAGCTACAACATTAGAGTCTATCATACAATTTTTCAACAATAAATTATTCACAATCAAAGTGACATAAAATGGATCAATGGAGGATGGCTCTTGAGTTACAATATTTCCAACACAAAAGTTGGAAACTCCTTTAGTTATCTCATGTCCTGCCACTGGTTTCACCTTTTCTATTACAATAGGAATGTCTTCTTGTTCATTAATCAGAGCCAAAGCTGCTGCCTTATGCTCTTTTATTTTCAGCATTTCTAACAAAGGGATTGATACCTTCATCTGAGAAAAAGCATGTCTCATGTCAAAAGTTGGGGCCTTAATAGAAAGATCAAATGAGTCTTTTCTTCCTCCAACCCTCTTATTTCTTTATTCTGTGATACTTTCCCCATTTCTTTTGGCACTTTGAACCATGACACGTTGTTGCTATCCTTGCTTGGGGAAGCCACTGGTTTAGGAGAAACCTTACTTTGAGGATCATCCTTGACAAAGAGTGATCTAGGGACTCCTTGATCTGCATCAACCCTTCTATTTCTTAAGTTGTAAGAAGATATAGCTTGAGAAATAGTAGCCACAGTTAGATTCTTGATTTCTTCTTTACGGGGCTTTCTCCAATGAGTATCTTCTATCTCTGGTCTATTCATGTTTGTTTGACTAGTCTCAATATCAGATTCCTCATGATCAAAATGGGAAAATATTTGTTTCTCATAGGTAGGGAGAAATCTCCTTTTATGGTCAACATCTTCTAATAGCTCTTCATCATCTAAAGAGGCAAATTCATCCACCCTTTGAGTGGTGAACATATTTACTATAGGCTTTTTAGAGCCTTCACGGTCTCCCGCGAGTAGATATTCTGGCTCAACTTCTAAAGCTTGAGCAACAACACATTGAAAAGGTGAGTGAGACATATTGTAGGCCACACACCATGGAATATTTTCCACATTGTGGGTTGTATTCCTTTTCAAAGGATCATGAGTATCCCTACCCTTTTGTGGCTCATGGTTGTTAAAAATAGGCTTCCCATCCTTCCAATTTGTCTTATATGGCTAGTCATGTAGCCTAGGGAATCTCTCCTACCTTTGATAAGGTGGTCTTTTATCTTGGAAACTCTTCCCACCTTGATCAAATCTAGTAGATAGATCTTTAAAAACACTAGCCAATTTGTCAACCTTGTCATCTTCCTTGGTAGGTTTCACAACATGTGACCTAGTCTCTTTCCATAGTCTACCTTCATCCCTCTTATACATTTGACCATATGCTTTCCTATTACTTTCAATATTTATTGCTAATTTGAAAGCATCTCTCAAAGTACATGGAATTTTGTCTCTTAAAAGGTAAGACATCTTTCCCTCTACAACATTGAAGTATGTGGTCTAACAAACTTCATCATCTAATCTCAAGACCTGGAATAACTTGTACATGGCCTTCTGAAACCTACCATTGAATTTTGACATACTTTCATTTGCATGCTTCTTGATATTATTGAACTCATTTAGCATGTAACTAGAGTTAACATGTTCAACATACTATTCTTTAAAGATTCTTATAAACTCATCCCATGAGGTAATACTATTTTCAGGTAAACCTCTGTACCAATCCCTAGCATCTTCTATCAAAGATTGAACAAAAAGTTTCATGACAACATCTTCATTCTCTATTTCATAATCATTTATTTTATCAGTAAAAGACTTGAGATGCTCTTCACATGTGATAACATTATTTCTTGTGAATTTAGGGATTTTGTCTCTCACCTCACTTGGGATGACATTTGGTTGACCAAAAATATCATCAAAGAATAATGGCTTGTATCTGTCTAGATGAACTAGCCTTCTTTGAACATTTTGTGAAGCTTGGGCACCACCTCCTCTAGTATTTTGATGCACAACATTTCTAGCAAGATTGCCCGTCAATGGGACTATATGACTTACACTTTGAAGTGGTCCTTGGACCATTTGATTGGAGACTAAGGCCTAGGTGTTAAGCATAGGACCAACATATTGTTGACTTGGTGGTCAAAACCTCCTTGGAGATTCATGACCTGGCTTAACCACCTTCCATGGATAGGGTTAAATCTGACATCTGTATCGGGCATTGATAGTTCAAGCTTTTGGTGCAACGGAAAATGATTCCAACAATTGGTATTAGAGCCTTGGGTCACGGGTTTGAATCTCCCTTCAGTGGGTGCTGAAGGCTCAGTTGGTGCTGAGGGGGAGATTGTTGGCTTGGTGGTCAGCACCTCCTTGGAGATTCGTGACATGGTTTAACCGCCTCTTATGGATTGGGTTAAATCTGACATTTGTATCGGGCATTGACAGTTCGAGCTTTTGGTGCAATGGAAAATGATTCCAACACATACTAATTATGTGGTATTGGCCCACTGACAATAGGGACTGAACTGCTAGCATTTGTATTCATGTTAGTATGAAGGAAAGCAATTTTCCTCTTCATCTCATCTATAACAGCCTCTAATTCTAGCTTTTCTAATTGAATAGCCAAATCTTCTTTGGCTTTTCTAGCCTTTTCTAGATCTAAGCTAGCCTGAGATATTGTAGTAGGATTAGCCCCATTCTTTTTTGAATCATTTATACTAATTCCAACTACCTTTTGTTTTCCCTTTTCAGATACATCCATCACTTTACTTCTAAAATCCTCATTTCTCCTGATATCTGATGGATGCAACTATCTTAGGACATAGCCTTCACCTTCAAACTCATTTTTCTCTGGATTTGGCTTATTGTTGTTGACTTGTTGTCTCAAAATTTGGACATCCCCAAACAACTCACTATTTGAACCAGTGACTTTCTATTTCAAACTTTTTGCTTGGATCTCATTATTTTTTGTCTTTCTAAGGATCTCTTGCTTTTCCATGAGTAATTCATAGATTTCTTGTTCCCACTCCTTTTTCCTTTTAGTAATTTCTAACAATTGTTCCTAGTCATTTTTTCTCAAAGCAAAAACTTCTTCCTTTAGTTTCTCATAATCATAAGATTCAGTGTCAGTAGCATAAGCATATTCTATTTTCTCTAGATTTTCTTGTGCAGGAAAGAAACCAATGTCTATAAACTCATCCTCCTGAGGAGGACTAATGGATTCAGGGTCTATTCTTCTAAGGAATTTAGGATTCTTAGAAAAAGATGGGATCTCATTTTGGGCAGGAATGAGAACATATTCTTGAACTAGTCTAGGGGAATTATTACTAATTGTTCCTCTCTTGGATCACTACCTTCTACTAGGTGTATGCAATTCTTCACCCATTTTGCTTTTTGGTGATCCCTATAGTATGACCTAGTATTCCTCAGCTTAATCATGTCACTTCGACAAGATAACCTCAAAATTTTCAAAAATTTTTACTAGCAACTTGTAAACACAAAGTTTAGAGCTGCCACCCACAAATTTATGGGAATAGATTGATAAACTGGTCTTCAAATACAACAATAAACATTCAACAAATATGTTAGCAAGTTTATTGCAGAAATATTTTAAATTCCCCAGTAGAGTTGCCAATTTTGTTAGTGTTAAAAATTGCAAATGATCAAAACTAAACAGTAAATCCTTGTTTCATAACTCTAGCAGTCCCAATAGATGCATTGACAATAGTAAACACTAAGGTATTAAGGATTCATAATCCTTCTTCTCTTTGAGCTTTTAAGCTACAGGTGGGTATTACCTTCCAAATTGAATTCTTCAAATATCACAATAGTAACTTGTATACTTGATATAGATCTAATCACATAACTCTCTTATGACTTTAAAGTAAATCATTGTTTAAATTGATTGATGGTGAAAACAAATGTAAACTACGCAATGACCAGTGCCAAATCCTAGGGCATCAACATCAACAAATGCACATCTACAGAAAATATCTCAAATCAAACACACCCAAGCCCTAGATAAAATGATTTATAAATTATCTTTTTATGCACATATCATATCATCAAATTCATACATGAAAAATGAAATCTCAAAGACCTCACTCAAGATTTACCCCTCCCTTGAAAGGAACTCAAGTTTTAACCCCACTATCTACCTTGTAGAAAGATGTATCTAAAATGCCTTGCAAATTTAAACACACAAAGAAATCAAAATCATACATGAAGATAATAAGAGATATACATGGAACTTCAATCTATTTTATTGATAAACTTCATGTATCAATACATTCAGAAAACTTGGATTCCTGAGAAACAAAACTAAATCTATAAACTCCTATTATAATAAGTATTTTCACCACCCTTTGGTGTGAGTTAAAATTTTCTATATATAGAGAAACCATCTTGGGATCCTTCAGGAAAGGATGCAACAAGCTTCAGATGGTTCTGATAGTGACTTGCACTAGATTACAAAAGACTTAAATTTCTAACAGAAAAAGAGGGAAAATGGAGCCAGAAGTTGTTCCTCCTCATGGTGAGTTCCCCTTTGAGCTACAACTTTTTTGCTAGTATTCAGAGAAACTGCCAAAGTTGTTATGTGAATTATGGCTTCCAAATGGATAACTTACATCATTCTCTTGATGATTAGTTGCCCTCCCTGTGCTCATAGGTTAGGTGCATTGTTGGAGCTCATTCATCTTCTATATCTTCAATATCATCTATTGCAGGCTTATTCCTTTTGGGCTTTGTAAGAGTGTCCCATGTGGATATATGTTCTTTTTTTGGCCATTGGAATTCCTAAATGCTCTAGAGCTATTTTTTATTCCTCTCCCACCTAGCATCAGTTACCTGCTTGACATCTATTGTAAACTTGGTGAAGTCCATCTCAGCTTTTAAGGCTTCATCCAAAATAGTATTGAATCTATCAATATCTAACTCATTATTTTCATTAACAAATGCCTCTTTCTTAGGTAGCAAGGAATCAAAATAAGATTTCCATTGATCTAACCTCTTTATTGTGTCATCCTCATTTTTTATTAGGGGAATAAACCTATTGAAATCTGGGCCAAACATTGTTATCCTTGCCTCAATTTGATTTGCTTTACCCTTAAAGAAGGATGAAGCAACACTTATCTTCCCAATTTCATCTCCTACTTGCAAAAATAATTCCGGGATATCATTCCTTAGGGACTGCACTGCAGCTAGTCTTTCAAACAATAAAGCTCTTATTGACCAAGTTGTATGATAAGTATTCAAAACAAAAACAAAATTATTTACCTCTATTTGTAATCCAGGAAATTTATTATATGCAGTATAAATTGCATCTGCCTTATCCTTTAAGACCTCTATCCTATGCTGCAAATTTTTTGATAAGGCATCCAATGCCACTTTATTTTGATCTACACTAGCATGTTGCTCAGTAACCTCCTTTTCTTCCGTACCCTAATTTTCTAATTATGGGGGTTATTTAGGTGGTTGAGGGGTAACCATAGGCATGTTGACTATCTATTGGTGTAGATCATCCACATATTTCTCCAATTCCTTTTCCTTCATTATATGTACCTCCCTGTCTCTAAAAAGTGCACTGTAATCTTCAAATAGTTTCTTATATCTATCCGAGAGTTTCTTAGTTTTATCTTCATTGAGTCTTGCAAAGTGGGTGAGTACCTATGAGATCTCTAAGTCTCATGTATTATGGATTGACCACACAACTTTGTCACCATCCATTTTCTCTTGTATATTTAGCAGAGAAGGCTTCTGGTCCTTGGAATAGAGGCTCCATATAGCCAATGCCTGATTCTTAGGGCTATTTCCAAATCCCTTTATTAAATCCCCTACTTGGGTCTCTGAAGATAAGCTTATATCTCCCTACCTCCTTATTTGGTCTATAATGAAAGCTGAGGCCAAATCCCACCCAGGTACAAGAAACATGTTTCTAGCCTTTACTAATTGCCTAGCCTCCTCTGGAGTGATGGTCTTTGATTTAGGATCATAGTCCTTTAATGCCTGGATGGCCTCATCAGGTACTTGGCCTTCCTCTGTGATCAACACAGTTGATGCAACCTACTATTGTTTGTGCCATAATAAGAAATTCTTGAATTCATCTGACTTAATGAATTCATCATTGTTCAAGGAATCTTCTTACTCTAACATTCTTTCATCTTGACCTAGAGCCAATGGAAATTCAATTTCCTTAACTACCTCTTTCTTTTTTCTCTTCTCTTCACTGATCTTCTTCCTGAGTTGATGATCATAAGCCCTTGTTCTAGTAATTAGGGATCCTACCCTATCCTTTTTCTTTTCTATAGCTTTGGCCTGTGAAGGCTCTCTAACTTGCAATTTTTGCCTTTTTAGAGGAGGCTCACTTGTATCCTAAGAGCTAGGAAGCTCTATCAAATCCATAAATGTATTTTCCTCTCCTCCTTGCTCAATAGGAGGTAGTTGTTCTATGGTAGGAGGGCTATATAATGGGTAACCTCCATCACTATCTTCTTCACATTCTAATTCAGAATGCTTCTCCTTCTCTCTTTCTTTATCATCAATTTGGTCTTCTAATGAATTGACCAATGCATTGAAATTATCCATCATTTTATCTAGTCTCTAGAGGTAGGGCAATGTAGGGAAGAAACCTTCAAAATTCAACCCTTTCTTTCTCACTTGTTTCTCTAATGAAAATAGATCTTGGAGTTGTCAGGCCCTCCTTTCTACTTCTTCATCCTCTATAATATTTCTGATAACATCCTCTTCAGGACACTGCTCATGTCTATTGCTTATAGGAATAGTAGGAGTGTAATATTTCCTAGCCATAACAATAAATTCCTCTATATCTACATACCTATATACGACAACATTCATCTTATACTGGCCCAACCAGTCATTTAGCTTATTGAATGCATTCTTCCCAATTGTGAAGTTGCATACTCTAAAGTGTGTTGGGGTAAATGTACCCTTCCTATGGGGAGCCAAGTGCTCCTTATCAGTTAACATTAGCTACCAGATGATCTCTAGGAAATCAATCCTAGGTGGGATAAAGAGTGGTAGGACATGAGGTGGCTGGGGACACCCATAGACTCTAATTATTGTGAAGGTCTTCTCATAGTAAAAGTCTCCCCAGTTATGATTTTTAGGCCACTGATGCAGGAGCATCCTGGGTGTAAGAGCAATCTTGCATCACCCAAAAATATTTCTATTTTTGTATTCAATAAGGGTTATTTTGTGCAGAGCTGCTATTTATGGAAAGTTACTATTTTTGGTAATTTTTGTATGTGCTCAGAATGATCTGATTTCTTTCTTGGAGGTTCATTTTGGTCATATAAGTCTGCCGGCAAAGTTTCATGGCTAGATCAGGTGTAGTTTTGAAGATATTGAAGATTTTCGGTATTGGCAGCAGGGTACAGAAACTTCGAACTCAGTTTTGAAGGCTTTAGAGGCCCCGGATGAGGTCAAAAATTTGGGTGATGGGCACTTGCGCGGGTCAAGCCTGTAGAGCGCTTCGTGGCATTTTTGAAATGGGGTTATAATAGTCAATCGGGTCAACTGGTGATGACTTATGATCTCCGAAAGTCGGGTCACCTGAAATGGCAGAAAATAATTTTTCTTCAAAATTTTTGTTCGGGTTTCAAAAGTTATTTTGAGCTGACTTTGATGTAATCAATTGAAAAATAAAATAATTCTAAGTTTGGTCGGCCCTTAGCGCTAAATTTCTGGAACCTTCTCGGGCGGTGGAAATTGCCTATATAAGGAAGGCTGTATTATTGTCTTAGGCAGTTCAGAATAGTTCAGAATAGTTCAGAATAGTTCTGGGTAGTAGATCTGGGTAATAGTTCGAGGCTTTGTCCTACAGAATATTGTAAGGGAATGCCATGTGGCTTTGCATATTGTAATTCTGAAAGTTTGTAATTCCACATTTGTGGAGATAATAAGAAGCCAATTTTCTGTTCTTGCATATTATTGTTGTTGTTTCTCTCTTTTTGTTATGTGTTTGTGGTATTAAGGGGAGCACCCTTCATCAGCCACTTATCAACAAATTGACAAGGCCTCAGTAATTGCAGAGCCTTGACTAGCAGCTTGGAGAGATTTAGTCCTAGGCTGAGCAAAATGGGTTGTACCATCCAATTCTAAAAATCACAAAAATTAGAATTGGTGGGAGTAGGGCTCCAGGACCCTATCCAAAACTACACTAGATTAGGCTGACCCTTCCACATCATTTGAGGCTGAAGGTGCTCCAAGTCCATAATGTTGTAGTTGTAAAACAAAATGAGATGCATTAACAGTAAGTAATGCAAAAATCTAGGAGAAGCTTCCCTCTTCCTAAGAGCTTCAAGTCCTTCATGCATCCTATTTATTACATATCCTATGTAATCATACCCTTTTCTTGTATGGAGACTTTGTGAATCTAATACCATCATTAGGATGTCGGATAAAATCTTATCTGCACCACCATCTATCCCTAGCACCCTGCATAATCCATATGCAATGTATTTAATGTAGAAACATAGGTCCTTGTAGAAGTATGGGGTTGCGCCAACCATTGCTGCAATATAGTTCATGTTGGCTCTTGGACATGGTTTTGGACTTCCTTAGACACCAGGACTGTCTCCCTAATGTACCTATTTGCTCGGGCCTATAAATTAATCTTTGTGACCATGGGAATGTGAATACCGAAAGCCCTCATAAATGAATTTCTATCTAATGTGACAAGAGTTGAGCCATCCCCTTTCCTTATTATCTTAGACAAAGGGTCATACTTGTCAGCCAACCCAATGAGAAAGTCTACGTCTACAAAAATATTAGGTACTATCAACTTAGCCAACCCAAAGGTCCAAGGGTTTGAAACGAGCACTCGACTATCCACATTCTTATAAAAATACCTAAAAAGGAATATTCCATACACATCTCCAATCTTTGCATCTCTATAGTAACTTAGATCAGCAACAAAAATTTCATCACTAACCTTTTTATTTTGTGTCGACCGAGGGAACAGAGTGATAAATTTGTCTGAATAGCTTTCTTTCGCCTTCTCTTTGGACCCCTTACTCGTCAAAACTTTGCTGCTTGTTGGCTGACTCATCCTAATTGTAGATGCAAATCCTTCTAAAAATTCTAAACTTCACTGAACTCTTTAATCACTGAAAAACTCAAGAATTCTCATAGTTCTTCAGCTTTGGCTCTCCGAAATGCTTGGTAATTTTAGAATGAGTGACAGTTAATTGTATTTATTCTGGAGAATTGAATGCATTTTCCCTTTCAAAACTCAAGCTCTATAATCATGTCACTTCCACCATTACTTGGCATGTTCTGAACTCAATTCACTAGCCATGAGCCAAGAAAGTGATAGGTAATCAAATTTGATTTCTGGCAACCTAGCAACTACACTTAGTCTCCCAATCACTCAAAGACTTGGCATTTTTTCAATAGTTTCAGAGATCTAGCGACTAAAGGAAAATCCTCAATCGCTACATAATTTTATTCTATCTAGAGACCTGGTGACTATAGTAAAAAATCATAGTCCCTGAATGATTTGGCCTTTTATGATTTTGTTTCACAATCTAGTGACCCTTTGAAACTTTAATTTTTCATTTTGAGACCTAGCGACTATAGTCTATCTCCTTATCGCTGCAAAATTTATCACTTACTAATTTTATTCTGAGACCTGGCGACAAACGTCTTTCCAAAGTCTCAATAGCTTTTCTTCTCATTCATAGACTTGGTGACTAGGAGGGAGTCTCTTAATCACTGAAATCTGTTGACTTTTCAAAGTTTTTCTAGAGACTACCCGACTTCGCCCATCTGGAGATTTGGTGACTAAAGAGAAGTCTCTTAATCACTAAAACTCTATTCACTTTCTCATTTTTTCTCATGACTTCATGACAGCCATAGGATCTTAATCTAATGATAGTCGCTTAGTTTCATAAACTTTACTCTGACTTTGACTTTCTCAAGAGATCTGGAGACTGAACCTTTCTGGAGATCTAGCGACTGAAGGCAAAATAACTTTTGATTTATTTCTTCTAGAGACTCAGCGACTAGAGTCCATTTCATAATCGCTGGAAGATTACTATTTCTTTATTTTATTCGGCAACCAATCAGGGACATACACGTCACCAAATCCGGCAAGCAGATCCATATTATTTTTCACTTTTTTACCTCAACAAACACTTAACCCTTAGTCATCTGGTGATTGCGTGACTAAAGTCACCTCCCAATTGCTTAATACTTTCTCTAACTCAGGTTTGATCCAGAGACTGGGTGACAAAGAAATTCTCATGGTCGTTGAAACTTTTCCTGACTCATGGTTTGATTAGGAGATAATGTGACCACCACCCGATCAAGACTGCATCAATAGTTCATATTCATTCTGTGAAAACCTTTACCTTAACTCATTACCTTCTGGCGAACACACGAATGAAGACATCTCGCAGTCTCTTAATATTTTCCTTTACCCTGGTTAAATCTAGAGACTGCGCGAAAGCCTTTATTGTCCAGGTCACCAGATATCCTGCTTAGCCTTAATTAGATTGTGAGATTAAGCACCAACCATTGATCTTTTCTTCATCTTACGATTATCGCTGAGTCGCTAGACATTTTGTGACTTAACCGCTACATCATGAGATTAAGAGATAACCATGTTGCTAGATCGCTAGATGTTTAGAACATAATCACCATAATTTTGAGGATATGTGACTATTGTAATCGCTGGGTCGCTGGATAAATACACTAATCACCTGAGAAATGAGAGACCTGGCGACTGAAGGAAAATTCACCACCATCT